>JAOVYW010066946.1:5371-16006 GCA_025775045.1 Hiodon tergisus
GGTAAAGCTGCGGTCGTATTAGGGGACCTTGGTAGAGCGCCCTTCGACAGACGCGGTAAAGCTGCGGTCGTATTAGGGGACCTTGGTAGAGCTCCAGGGGAAGATGCCATTATCTCCCAGAGTCACCGCATCCATTTTAGTGAGGAAGCCTCAGCAAATATTTGGCTGCCGTTTATTATTCTGTTAGGGACACACTCAAACCGTTGCTCAAACATTATGGGTGCCATTATGGGTGAATGTTGTTGTCCTGGTGACGGTGACAGAAATGTGGCCCGCCAGCAAGCACTCGGCCTGCTGGCACTGCGATGTAACCTTCCATGAAGACATTTAAAAGTTTTCTATGAGCACTGTTAAAAAAGGCTTTGTTGTCAGTGCCTAGTAAAATAGTGAGTTGGGTATAAAGCAGGATTAATAGCATTCAGGAAACTGGCATGCATTCAAATATCCAAAAATAAAGGACTCCCTGGTTTCAGACTGGGGAAATCTCTGAAAGGAAAATTAAAGAGAGAGAAAAATAATAACAAAATGGGCCTGAAAAGCCACGCTTGTAAATGCCAAACTAGAGCCCAGTCGGAAGAGTTTGAATCTCTTCAGGCGACCCCCACTGCGGACAAAGGCTCGGAACTGGTTCTGTTAGTTACTGACTGTAACACATGCTGTCCCAAAATGAAGTGGCCTGGGGTCAAACATATGCGCAACAGAACCTCAGTCAGCATTGGATATAAATAAAAACTGACCGAATAAACCCAGACCAAAACAGGTTCATTCACAGCACTTACAGGCTAAGATAAATAGGCACAGTGGGACATTAAATGGGAGCAGACAGAAAAATTCTGATAATCATAAAATATGTGACGCTCATGTACAAGACTGCAGTGAAGACCGTGCCGTGCGTTTGTAGAACTTCTAATGTCCACAAGCTAGTTGAGCCAAACAGTACTTTCTGACTGGGGATCGAACCGCCACAGACGAGGCACTACCGCAGAAGAGATTCCCGTGTTGGGCTCAAGTCTCAATCCCCCAGTGCAGGAAACCGGTCGAACTCTAGTCTTGACTCCAGAGGATGCCTCTTGTGTAGTAAACTCGTTCTCAAATAGCTTTGCATCATTATAAATTATTTGTGATTTCTAGCTAGCTACTATATTTTTTTAGCATTTCCTTTCTGGTCCAGGAAAATCTTTTACTTCACAATGCATTTGGCTTCCCTAAAGCAATACCAGAATGCCTATGAAAAGCTTATGAAAATGTATGAGACTCCAAGGTGTCAATATACCGTCTCTTCCATACTGAGGTCCAGTACAGCCAACAGCAATATCGAGGGTCTGCTGCAGGGGTGAGTCAGTCCGCAGAACTTTCTCATCGAGAAATAAAGTCTAGCTGATAATGTTTCATTTGTTCTCATTCGACGTTCTGCTTGAAAGGACTGGGCAGAATTTTTAAAGCTTTCTGAGTAAAACTTGAGCACCACGGTAACGGCTAACACCTGACTGACTAGAGCTCTGAAACTGACATGGGGGTAGATCCTGCCGTGTCGTCATGGCGTGGGGATCCTTTTGTAGCAAGGGCGCCCACTTGGATGGGATGAGGGAATCTGAACGGCCCGTGCTATGATGCGTTCCTCTTTGGTAGAGCGGACCAAGTCGGCGCGAGGCATGGTTTCATCGCGCGGACCGCTACCCGTTCCTCCATCTCAAGCCTAGAAGCGTTCAGCTGCCGAAGTGGAAGGCAATAAACGACCAATCTGCTTTCAGCAATTCCGGGGCAGATTAGCGGTTTAATGGGGATCCAGCAGCTTGTGCTGCCGCTGAAGGCTTTCCTATGCAAATCCTCATACCAGGCAGTGGAGACCTACAGAGGTGTCTGATTTCACACTGTAAAAATTTGAATACCAAATGACTGTGTTTTCAGCTATGCCAAAAAAGCTAATTAGCATGTCCCGTTCACCAGTTTGAAGGAAGCTTAGTCAACAGACAAAGGCATTCGCGTATTAGCTAGACCAGCGACTAAGAGACCCAAAACACAGACCGGTTAACAGAACGTTTGACGGGGGCACTTCACCACCCATATAATTTTTCCACCTTGTGACCGTGCACAGGAATACATAACGAGATGATCTCTGGTAATAAATCACATCATGTGACTTAAACATACACAAAAAGAGGACGGCGACCCCAGGTATCCGATATGCAGACTTAAGGATAGATTTTTAACAAACAGGTGAAAGTAAGTCTCGTCTCTGTACGTTTCTAGTGAAGCACTTTAACGTGGAGTTTTGCCACCAAGGTGTACACTTTCAAAAGCGACTTTGACGGGTGTTTCGACGGGTGTAACTACAGTTGGTAAGCATTTGGAAGTCGGTCTAGTGTTAAAGCTATATTGCAAAGCGGCTACTACTAGCCCCTAATGCAGTCAGGCGTCTATTGATGTCTATCTACTGCAATGTATAAAGATAGACCTCTTTAACAATTGTCTGTGTGATTGTCAATGTACTAACCTATCTAAAATGAGTAGTGTAGATGTCAAAACCTGCTGCTGCTGCTGCTGCTGCTGCTGTGTAAATGGCTTCAATTAAATGGTGAAAGCTTCCTGAGAGGGAAAAGGCACAGTGGCAGATATATTACTAGTTTGCTCCATTTCGATTTTCTATAACACAGGTTTCCCAGACCCAGTCTTTAGACAACCCAACGCAGTGCACACTGTAATACAGTCCAGCACAGTTCTGCGTTTATAAATTACCTTGCCCAATCACCACTTTTGCTGTCTGGCAACAATAATTTAACTTACATACTTGCATGAAAAAAAACTCAGACTTCTCCACGGAAATCCGAAACAAACCAAAAAATCATGACAGAGGAAGATAAGATCAAATTTGATTAAGTATTAGATATTATTAGTGTTTTTTAATCATGATGAATCTATTTTCCAACAGATTTGTAAAAACAAATCTTTGTGGGACATTTACTTGTCACTGGATGCGGGACAAACCCTTCCAAATGACAGACCGTTTCACAGTTTGCAGGACGGTTAGTCACCCTGGGTGTAGACTATACTTTAATCAGTTTTGAAAATTGATCCCAACATTCTTTCATCTGGGAATGCAGGACTGGCTGAAAACGTGCACCCATTTTCATTATACATTAATCTGCAGGAAAGCGTCCTTTCTGCAAAACAAACGGAGGCATTTCATTATAACAAGTTGATATCAAACTCCACTAAAGACAATATAAGAGACCTTAACCTAAAAGATTTCTTGGTTTAAGTTGACCTACCTTTCACCCCTATACTGATTTATGTAAAATTGAATTGCCTGTTTGGCTGTAACACGAAGAGGTAGAGGTTATTTTCAAGCTGAAAAATAAAGACAAAACACAATGACAGACAAAACCTTTTTTTTTTCTTTTCAGTCTAAAAATAACATTTACTTCCAAGAGTGAATCTTTCCCTTACAAAAATCCACAACGACTTTCAACAGTATACGCCCCGATGACTGCTTTAGAAACGTTCAGATTAACATTTCCCAGAGGATGTTTGGGAGCCTGAAGTGTGTAACTTTGGTTTCACTCGTCGAAACTTGGATTTCTCTGCGTTTCTTCTCAAAAAACACTTTGGAAATGTTGGATTAAATACACACGAGGCCATGAAGAACGCAGGAACGCTCGTTATGACCCAACTACACTAATACTGAATGACGATTGGGAAACTTATCCTGACCTTCGACTCTTGTTTTGAGCATTCTCTTACGCTATCATTTGTCACTGGAGTTGCGCATGCAGAGGAAAGTGTTCACATGCTGAGCCTAATTAAGACCCCTTCTATTGCTGCAATTGATATGTGCACACCTACAGCAGTGGCAGTGAAGAGTAACCCTTTATTCCAACAGAAACAGAGGGGAATTCCCTGATGATCCCCTAGTTTGTGTAGAAAAGAGTTGCCCGTCTTTTCTCCTGCCCTCATTCAGAATATTTTAGGCTCTATACTGTGAAATATAACAACAGGAAGGAAGGGAGGAGTTCTAATGTCTAATGTAGTAAATGTCTCCGCCTCAAGATTAAAAATACAATGCGGGACCGCAAAATTCAGTTGGTCTGACAGTTGGTACGCATCACAGCTTCTGTATACACACGCCTGGGACAAGGAGGAAGTGTGGAACGCACCGACACTGCGTGTATGAAGACCAATCTCCAAACTATAATGGATGTTCCGTTTCACTTAATGCAGTATGGCCGCAATCCAATAGGAAATGTCAGATCATTTAAAAGGTTTCAAGGGTTTTGTGCTACCGTTAGGGGACCAGAAGTCCTTATTAAACCAGGACAGTCCTGATTTACGAGCGCTTGTCTCGTGTCCTGTGAGATGAACGATTAGGACACTCTTTGCCCCGATAATTACACTTACATGAAATTATGGTTTTCTAAAAGAAAGAATAACTTTCTTTTTGCCATACATCAAACTCAGCATAGTGTTGCTTCACTCTGAAGCGTCTAAAACACAGGATTTTAGTTTTTCATTCCCTCAGTGCGTGGGGACAGGCTGTAGCTTTTTAGTTAATTAATTTAAATGCCAATGAATATTTTTTTTTAAATACACCGTACATTGCTTGGGGAGAGGTAATAACCATTTCAGGGAAAATGAGTAAGGTTTGTTCAAAGTTCTAATCCAAGATCAGCCTTCACATATAACATGTTGCCAATTGGAAAAGGCAATACTGACTGTAGAAACCACCAGCAAATAATAAGGCTTTGAGGCTAGTTAGGCAGCTACATGCAACAATGCAATACGAGGCCATTCCCTTTCATTTGTTTATACTGACAGAAAAGGCCAATCCTTTACCAGTTGACTGACTATAATATTAATGTTGTAGGTTTTTGCAATTTCAATCCATGAAATTACAGCACAAAAGCGTGTGTTTTCTATTACGTGCCCCCCCCCCCCAAAAAAAGACCATTAGTTAATGAGAATTATAATAAAATTACTGTCACGCAGTTTACTATTTGTGCCCTTCTGTGCTACAAATGGCCACGTCATTCGGGGTCATTGACGGTGTTTTGATTTTTCTAATAAAAACGTTAAAACCCGAACATTTCTGCATCTGCTAAACTCCGTACCACTCCCGGTTTGGGACAAATTGGAAGCAGAGAAGAACAGAAAACAATAAAGAGAGAGGACGTTGTAATTATGTGGATCAAATTAGTGGCAAATTATTGACTTACCCGAGGCACCAGACCTTGAACTAATGCTGCTGGTCACGGGCTACAGCAATTATGGCGGATTTTCAACGCTCCGAATATGCAGCCCGACGTGGATCAAAACCACAATCTCGGTCGGGTCCCAATTAACCCACGGCTGGCCCGGCACAGCCTATGGGGTAACCGGCGAAAGTCCTAGCCTTCATTTCCGCCTGGCTGTAACTCTGCAAAGTTAGTACGCCACCCAATCCTACAGTCACAGACACTACCAGTTACATCTACCAGTGTCTAGGAGCGACTGGAAGCACAGAGTCAAACCGCGGGTCTCTGCTCAGAGCGGGGAGGGCAAAGCGCGCTTCGCAGCACTGTGGTGTTTTAAGGTTAATCTGTGGTCCTCCCATCTGACCAGACAGAGCACAAGACTGCAGTAAATGCATGCAAACGAGCGCGTCCTGAGGCCTTGTGGACTCCATCGCCCACCCATCAGACTGAGGGAATCCAATGAAAAGGAGCACGGCGTGGGACCAATCAGTCACCAGGGCCGGCTTTCACTTCCAGCAAATGCAGCCTTTGAGCTGTTGCTCGAACTTGCACGCAACCGGTCTTGCCGTATTTAAAAATTAGTCGGGAAAAATATCAGAATTACATGGCTGAGAGGCTCCCAGCGCCGTCTTTATTTATATATATATATATATCCGCCTCTGTGCAGTACGATTTGGTGCAGACCATTAAAGCGATCCCCCATGGATCCTGAATATATAAAAATCAGGGAGCCCTTTGTTGTACAGTCATACAAACAAAGGGAGGGGTTCCTGAAGGGAGCCTACAAAACCATCGTTAACAACCAGGAACAAGCTCTGCGCTACCACAATGAAGAACTTGATGAGTTGTGACATAACTGAAATAAAGAAAAATTACATTTTAAACATAATTACATCACATATATGAAATCAACAGCTTTCCAGAATACAGAAGAAAACAAAACGCATCTCAGCAGAGGATGCTAAAACTGAAGATTTGGGCTACGTTGGTACACGCGCATTTATAAATCTGTCCTCACATCAATCAGAAACGGCTCTGAGCTCAGTAATATTGACAAGCACCTGTAACGCCTTTCTCTGGCTTGTAATGCAAAGCCGAAATAGTCAAGTTAATACGGACGCCCGACTGCAATGGAAATCAATCCAAGAACAGTTTCCGAATTGAGTCATTTAAATCGGGTAATACCCTGTGCTATAAACCAGCACTGTGCACTCCAATGGGTTCAAAGAGCCGTAAAGCCAGGCAACAGGAGGAGGTAGAGAATTCTCATTACCACTGTCTAGGACACGGCCCCATTATTCCACCCAGATGACATCTGAATACAAATCGGCTGGCACAGCTGAGAGGACAGATAATCCCTTTTCTGGGTGAACGTATCAGCCCTGGCTGGCCCCATCACGCAAACAGATGGAGAGAGGAGCGAAGGTAGAGGCGCGGCCCCTCCGCGGTAACGCGGAGATGGGGGGGGATGGGTGCTTGCCGTGGGCTCCGCTAACGAAAACACAGACACGCTCTTCCCTTAAACTGCCGGCGCCGCACTTCGGTTTGTCCGCTGCGCCGGGTCCGCTACCCCGACGTCTCCGCTGTGATCGGAAATGTGACCGCCCGCTCCGAAGACGTCGCAATTAACCTTTTTTCCCCCTTCTTTAATTGCCTTGCTGCCAGAGGCCACTCGTCATAAGAGCCGGTCCGTGACGGTTAGTTCGTGAGCCACCCTTCCTCCCGCCCAAATACCAGTCCTGTCCACCAGCCGCGTTATCCCGACGGGCCGCAGGCCGCACTCCGACACGCCGGCTGAGTGACATTCAGACAGTCCTCACGCTAAATAAATTCTCCCCCTGAGGCCGGGCTGCATTGAAATGCATCACGCACACAACCGCAGATTAAAGCGTGTCTATTCAGAGTCAGCTAAAGCTCATTTCCCCCATTACTGCATCATCACTTTTCAATTATTCTGACACACAACGCACACCTGAAGCACTGGATTGATAACCTGCTTTTCGGAGCCTGAGCTTCCAGCATTGCCAGCGACAAGTGCTAAAACCGCACAAATGTGGAACAAATATCCGCCACAACAAACTGCCCCAGAACACCGTTACGCTGTGGTGACACAGCCCCTCACATGGTCCGCTAAAGACAAGCAGAGCATCTCCACAGCAGAGAGGCACACTGGCAGGGCTTTCACATCTTGCACATCTTGACCAATAAGGCCTGCACTACATTTCCCAGCCACCACATATTCAACGTTTCGCTGAATCACAAAGGGCGGTGTTGCAGGTTACACTGAATAGCCTGCACTAGCTATTTTAAAGGGCAGAGGCAGCCATCAAACAACACACAGCTAGTGGTGTTGGTCTACTCACGAAGCTCAGAATGGAGGCATTAGCTTGTGCTTCCATTGTCTCTACGTCCCGAGGGAAGGAGTGTTACTCTGCCTGTCAGAGTGGTCTGTGCATGTGCGTTTCTGTGTTTGATCCTGTGTGTCTGTACAAGGCCTGCGTGTGTCTATTTCTGTGTGCATGTATGACTGTTGTGGTTGTATGTGGTCTGTAAGTGAGTGCATCTGTGTGCATGTGACTGTCGAGGCGCGCTGTGGGTCGGTGTGTGTCTGCGTACGCGTGCGTCTGCGCAGTCCTCCTCACCTGCCACAGCGAGGCGTGCTGTGGGTCAGTGTGTGTCTGCGCAGTCCCCCTCACCTGCCACAGCGAGGCGTGCTGTGGGTCGGTGTGTGTCTGCGCAGTCCCCCTCACCTGCCACAGCGAGGCGCGCTATGGGTCGGGGTGTGTCTGCGTACGTGTGTGTCTGCGCAGTCCCCCTCATCTGCCACAGCAAGGCGCGCTGTGGGTCGGTGTGTGTCTGCGTACGTGTGTGTCTGCGCAGTCCCCCTCACCTGCCACAGCGAGGCGTGCTGTGGGTCGGTGTGTGTCTGCGCAGTCCCCCTCACCTGCCACAGTGAGGCGTGCTGTGGGTCGGTGTGTGTCTGCGCAGTCCCTCTCACCTGCCACAGCGAGGCGTGCTGTGGGTCGGTGTGTGTCTGCGCAGTCTCCCTCACCTGCCACAGCGAGGCATGCTGTGGGTCGGTGTGTGTGTCTGCGTATGCGTCTGCGCAGTCCCCCTCACCTGCCACAGTGAGGCGCGCTGTGCGGCTGTTGATGCTCCCCAGGCTGTCGACGGAGGCCACGCACTGGTACACGCCCTCATCCGGCTTGTTGTGCTTGGAGTGCACCACACTGGCGATGAACAGCGAGCCGTCGGGAAGCAGCTGCCGCCGGTCGTCGGAGGCCAGGTTGAGGAAGGTTCCATCCTTCTTCCACTCGAGCCGGGCCAGGGTGCTGCTGTGGGCTGAGCAGTTGAGTAAGGCGGGAGAGCCCCGCACCGCCAGGGTGTCTTCTGGCTCCACGGAGAAGCGGAAGGGGGCGAACTGCCTGGGGCTTGGTCCTGTGAGAAACAAGCCAGATGGGAGTCTCACTCAGCTGGAACACTCGCAAACACTGCACAAAACACAGTCAGAAGCTTTTTACAGGACCACAGGTCACTGCGCGTTTTCCGAGCACTTCCATCCTCTGTACTTTCGATTAGTCCCCAGGCCACAGAGAGAAGGTACAGGCTGTAGCAGGCCCAAACTTCACAGCTTCAGTTTAAGTCAAAATGGCCAGATATCAGACGGGGCTTCAAGAACTTCAATGTTACCGTTTCCCCGTTTCATTCGTCTCGTAAAAATCATGGCACGTCATCGCGTTTTTGGGGACAAGACTAAAGCAAAAGTCTAAATGGTAGTTGATTAGAGGCTGTTTAGTGACTCTATACTATGATGGTTAAATTGAATTCATAATATTATAATCATATTGTTTAAACTGTAGTAACATCAATTAACAGTACTGCTGGATTAGCACAAAACTGTGCTAACTTATTTAAAAAATATCACTAAAACCTGGAGGTTCTTAGCCTTCCAGCAGAAAAGGATATATTCTTACAATTTTTGCCTTTTTTTTCCCAAACAAGGTGGGTATCAGTTATCAATGGCAGCTAAAGACAAGGCAAGTAAAACTTATTATCCACAGATTTAGTAGTTGATTATAGATGGAATCCGACTTTGATGAGAATGCTTTGATGAGAATGAGACAAGATAATTAAGGCCAGCTATGGTATGTAAAAGGGTCAGTCATGTCTGCAGACCCTACTGATTACAGAGCACCCCCCATGGAGTGGTGGAAGACACCCAGAGGGTATTTTTATTGGCTCTGCTCCCCACCGCTGGCTAACTCTGGTGCATGCCAACCAGTTAGACCACCCTGCAAATGAAGATCTTACTAAGCCAGCGGAATCAGTAGCGGAATCCCCCCCGGTGGACGGAGGCGCTCATTTGACAGGGCTCCAGGCTGGCAGATGGAGAGGGCCACGCCGCCACGTTGGACCGGGAGCGCCGTTCGCTCACGGGCCATCGCCAGAATTACGCGGCTAATCATCGGCATCTTTAGCAGCTCTCCGGTAGAACCGCCGGGGAGCCGGTGCCAGGGTGCGCCGCCAAATTTTTTTTTAATAAATAAAGAAAGACAGAAAAGATTTTTAAATTTTGTTTTAAACGGCAGACCATCTGCTGTGTGCACGCCCCACATCCCACAACACCAGAGCATTACAGCAGGTAGAGAGGCAGAGGTAGAAAGCCAGCTCTTGGCCGCTACGCTACCTCTTCATTAACACGCTTCCACGCGTAGAACCGAAAAACGGCAGGACACGTGGCACTGTGCAAAAACCCCCTTCTGGTCCGAGAGAAGGGAGGAAGTGAGGAACGTGCCGGCCGGAAATAACTTCCGGTTAACAAACGAGCACATGCAGAGCTCGGAGATTGTCAATGATGTAACCCCCCCCACCCGTCTATGAGTGGAGTGCTCTGCTTTGCACTTACTGAGAATCACTTTTCAATTAAAGCAAATGGTATCAAAAAAGGCCTGTGTGTTGAGAGGCTTCACAGAGAAATAAGCCGTACGCATGCTTGCCTTCTGAATCCGATGAGCAAACCAGAACTCATCAAATTAGGGCTTGTTTAACTCACTCAAAACCCAATCCCTGCAGCGCCCGGGCTTTGCTCTTTAAATAGCATTTTAAACCACACCCCCGAGACGAACTAAAACAGATTCCGACGCGCAAGTCTTAACGCTTGGCTACGAAGGTGACAACAACCGCAAACATCCCACTGTTCTCGTTTACGGAGTACTAAGCTGCAGCTGCACCCAAAGCAGAGAGAGAAAGACAGAGACAGAGGGTGAGAGAGAGAGACAGAGGGAGAGAGGGTGAGAGAGACAGAGGGTGAGAGAGAGGGTGAGAGAGGAAGAGAGAGAGAGACAGAGGGTGAGAAAGAGAGAGAGGGTGAGAAAAGAGAGGGAGAGAAAGAGAGAGGGAGAGAGAG
>JAOVYW010066957.1:0-16716 GCA_025775045.1 Hiodon tergisus
ATTACCAGTAATCCATAAATAAAATACTTCAACTATAATTATTTCTATACTTAAATCACCAGATTTCTTCACACCAATAAAAACATTTACTGTATAACATATATATATCCATTTAAACAACGTGTAAATTAGAATATGAACTAAATTCGTTAAAACGTAATAAGTGCAAAACAAACCCGATGAAGGTTTATTCAACTCGATTGACTTGGTCTTTCGCACATTCCAGATTCGACTGTAAAATTATGAAAAGCAGATTTTTAATTCCAGCGGACCAATCACATTAAGACGGTTAACAGTGTACATTTGAAATATAGCGGGGAAATCGTTCTTATTCGAAAGGGTTCTGAAATACGAGATATACGCGTTCACTCGTAAACAAGAATACCGTTTGTTTTGATCGTAGGGGACGAACTCAGTGAATGTCGCTACGCCAGCGTAAATCAAACTACCCACTTATCCACTTTTAAGCTTCCGCACCAATGTGACGCTGGAAACAAAAGGACGTTGCTTCCGGACCCGAAGATAGAAAAAACGTCAACATTAAAGTATTTTTGCAACGATGTAAATTTAATGTCAAACGGCCCAAAAAGTGAATTATTACGTAGTTGACTTTATATATGTATATTATTTTACAACACAGATTACCACACTGAATAAATTTAATATACACAATTATTAAATGTGAACTGGGCTGTCAAGCTGGCAACCGTTTTGAATACAAATTAAGATAGTCCAAATTATATTTGTATTGTCATAATTTAATTGATTTTAAGATGCTAAGTTGTTGCACGACATTTCATTTCAAATTTTGATTTAACAACATAGTATTTTAAACCCGTTGCTATGAGAACAATTCTTATGCATTAGGTACTGATCACTCTATCAGTCACACCAAACTTTTATTTTGACAAGACAAGAAGAACGGAGAGACATTTCCAGGTTAACGGAAGTAGAGTGTAGAGTGGCAGTTTTTGGATCTCGAACAGGTGTATGCACCTAGCTGTAGGTTGGTAACCGTATACAACGTTGTGTTGAAATTGTTGCTCTGCTTTTTCATTGGTCCTCACAGTAATTAGAAAGAATATGGGAACATCAACATCACATTGATGCAAATACTTCAGATGTACGCGAATACGCTGTGCACTTAATTTGCAAGGGATATTTTCAAACCAATGTGCGCAAATAAGACTTGCATTATGGTAGTATTAACTCCGTGTGGTTTGGCAGTGACAACACACGCTTACAATGTTATCGCTTGCTTTTGAATACGCATGATTCCCGCGATTTACAAAAACGCCAATGAAACGCATAGACTGCTGCTTAAGGGCCAGTTAAAACGAAAGTTCAGTGTGGGTCCTCGGTATTCAATTTCAGGCCAGGCTCATATGTCAATATTGAACATCTGGCAAATACTCAGTCAGAATCGCACAGCGGAAATAATATATTTTTACAGCGTTATCGCTTTAGCCTTTTTAAGTTTCGTGTAAGAAAATGCCCGTACAACGACGGGTAAACCTGAAATCTCCGGATAGTCACGGGATTGAAAAAAAGATTAAAAGGTATGGTTGTGTCAGCCTTCTTGTCGTAATTGTACTTTCAGCTTGCATGCAGACCAAATGATTAAATCACAATAATCAAGTTTTCTACACTAACGTATTACGGACATGCAACCCAGTCTAGTAAGAACACAATGGTTTAATACGACTTAATAGATTACCTGCAGCTTTTGCCTTTGTAGATAGACGTGATGGTAACGGTTAAGTGAAGTCTCTGGAATCGCGATCATTAGGAAAGTTTTTCTGACGTATTCATTGTTAGATTTCGTCCCGATTATGTGTAAGGTAGGTTTTAAACAACTCAAACATATCTAGACGGTTTTCCAAACGGAATGCGTTTCCACGTTATGTTGAGTAAATACGCTAAGATAATACGTAATTTTCCATTAACGCTGCTTAGGCACCGTGGGACATCTTGGAACTGTCAGTGACCTTTCTCCATCTTACTATTTGTTTCTTTTGCATCTCTCCAAGTCTGTTTCTGACTTAGCGGTTTAGGTACATCACATGGAAATCAGATGGGTATAATCTGACTGCTGCTGTACCCCTGAGCAGGGTTCTTTAACCAGATTGCTTCACCTCGATGTCTTTATCAAAGCTTTTGTTTGTGTTAAGTGGGTAAGGTCAGTAGTACGTTAGAACATATGGTGTGACCGTGCTAACCGTGCCTGGAATGTTTTTCCCCCCCCTGAATGGCAGGGGGAACACCCAAAGACACGCGACTCTGTGGCGCAGAATCCGTGGTTTTCTGCTCGTGCTGACGGGCTCTGCCGCCTGTTGCTCGGTGGTCTGGCTGTACTTCAGCTCGGACGACGGCATCACAGAGACTCTCGTTTGGCAGGGCGAGGTCCTTCAGCAGACGAGGGCGTTCGAGGTCCCCTGCTCTGAGGATTACGAGACTTACAAACGCTACCCAGGTGAGTTACAGGGCTGCAATCGCAAGCTGTAGTTTCCCACTTTTGCCATTTATTTCTCCTTACTGTGTAACATTTTCCCCCATAGTAATATATTTGTATGCTTTTGTGTAAAAGCAGATGTGTTTATCAGTGTGTGTATGTTAGTGTATGAGTATTTGCACTCGCTGGGCAGTTTATTGGGTACTCCCATCAAGTACCGGGTCTGATCCCGCTTTTCCTTCTGATGCCTGAATTATTCCGGGCATGGGTTCTAAAAGGTGTTGGAAACATTCCATTGGGATGTTGGTCCATGCTGACATGATGGTATCATGCAACTTCTGCAGGTTTTGATGGAGTTGCATTCATGCTGCAAGCAGCCCATTCCATCTCATCCAAAAGGTGCTCTAACTCGCTGTCGTGTTCTGGGAACCATCCTTAGACAACACGTGCTTTGTGATAGGGTTCATTATCTTCCTTGAGCTATCCGTGTGACAAGGTGTAAACTGTAGTCGTGAAGTGGTGCACCTGGTCTGCAACAATGTTCAGATACGCTGTGGCTTTGAAATGTTTCTCAATTGATATCAAGGGACCTAACGTGTGCCAAGACAACATTCCCAAAACAATTGCACCAGCAGCCTGTCCTGTTGACACCAGGCCGGTCCATGAGTCATGCTGCTCACAGCCAAATCCTGAATCTGCCATCTGCATGACACAACAGGATCTAGAATTTGTCAGACCAGGCAATGTTTTTCCACTCCTCAATTGTCTGGTGTTGGTGGTCATCTGCTGAGATGGCCAATCAGTGACAAGCTGCGTTCCAAGGTGCTGTTCTGTATTTGCGTATCTGTGGCCCGACTGTTAGATTTTGGAACCGGTATGGCTGGCGCTGACAATCACATCATGCTCAAAGTTGCTCGTTTTGCCCATTCGTTCGACGTTAATTCGGACTGTAACTGAATCTCTGTGCCTACTTTATATAGCAGGCCATGGGCACATGTTGGAGCTGTCCATTTTTGTGAATTTGTGTGATGTACCTAAGTGTTTGCGTGTGTGTGTGTGCGCGCGTGTGCGTGTGTATAATTCCACAGGAGTTAATGGTCCTATATGTAATTTATGTTGGGCTAATGCTTGCACACTGGTTGCACAATCAATTGAACGATTTCTTTTTTTTTTTTTTTTTTTTTTTAAGTGCGTTGTTGCAGATATAATTTGTCACCAAAGCGCTGAATGGATTGTTTTTTCCAGAGGGAATCAAAACCCGGTGTCAAACTGTAAAATGACTCCCTGACCCCCATTAGAATTTGAGTGATCTCCTAATGTGCTGGTCATATACTTGCAAAGCATAATTACAACTGAAGAAAACAGACAAACAATTTAAGTAAAATACTATGGAAACGCACTTAATTAATTTTTTAAATAACAATTTTGCTCCGCATTTATTTAAGGATTCTAGTCACTGAAAGTGGTCATGCAATTGCAAGTTTGTTGCAATCAGGAATGATTTGGTACAAAGCTTGAAACCTTGGTCTGTCGTTATGTGTCCTTTTCTTTAGGCTGTTAAGAATCCATTTAAAAGAAATTATTCTTGTGAAAGTTGAATAATTTTTGTGCAGGATAAAAAAAAAAAAAGAAAGAACAGTTTTTAAAAGCGTTGTGTTTATGCCATTATCTGTAATGATTAAAGTTTTTTTATGTATGCAAGTGACGACTGGCATGTATCAAAAAAAACCTGAGAAAATACAGAGAAATACAGAATGATGCATGCAGAAAGTGTTTGGGCCGGTTTTCAATGGAAAACTTTTTCAAACCTAATTGGGTCGGTTCAGACCAAATCCAGCGTATACAGGAAAGCCCCTGGACCTGGGATTGGTTACTGGATTGGCCGATTCAGTAGTTATTGGCACGTGATCTGACAAGATCTGAGTATTCAGTCGTCACACTCTAGTGGTGATGTATAGATGCTCCGTAGTGATTCACAAAGTGGATATCCCCCTAAATATAATTTCGACATCCTGACATTTTTTATTGTGTTACTAACCTAAGTAAGAGTCTTATGGCTTTAAACTCCCTTTGCAGCTCATATGACAAATGAAAATGTGGCATTACTGTAAATCACTGTAAAAAAAATCACTGTAAATGCGACTTGATCTTCTGGCCCCTGTTTGACTTATGCTGTAAGTTTTCCCTAAATCAGCTGGAGCAATCTTCGATGTTCTGTTCGGTCACGCTTCAGAATGTGAAGTTGCACCAATTTATTTATTAGTTTTTTTCCTCCCACCCAGCATGCACCCCCCAGAGCTGCGGTCGAGCTGTGATGGACAGTGTGGTCACTCAGGAAGAGGCCAAGGCGCTTCGGAGGTGAGAGAGGTCTGCACCCACAGGCACCAACGTCAGGGGTTGGCATGTAATCTTTCGGGCTTGGTTTAATCGGCCCCTACGCTAATCAGAATTAAGATGGCGCAGAATGATCGGGTTTCAGGCAACGTTGGGTGAGTGGCAGGTTACAGTGCTTCCGTTTGAACGTTGAGACTGACGATGTAGAGGTTTCCACCATTAGTAACGCCGTTACCAACTACTTGCATTTTATTAAGCGATAATTAACAGTATCTTGCGAGATGTTTGTGACTGTTTATAATGAAACGCACCCACACACTGGCTCTGTCCCCGTACACTCACATTATAATGGGTTGGTTAACACCCACACACTGGCTCTGTCTCAGTACACTCACGTTATAACGTGTTGGTTAACACCCACACACTGGCTCTGTCTCAGTACACTCACGTTATAACGGGTTGGTTAACGCACCCACACACTGGCTCTGTCTCAGTACACTCACGTTATAACGGGTTGGTTAACACACCCACACACTGGCTCTGTCTCAGTACACTCACGTTATAACGGGTTGGTTAACACCCACACACTGGCTCTGTCCCCGTACACTCACGTTATAACGGGTTGGTTAACACACAGTCTTTCAGAATACCGAGTCGTACATCTCGCCTGGCTTTGCACCTCTTTGTTCACTTCTCTTCATTCTTGTGCTCACTTGCAGGTTGGCGGAGCGGGGTCTGTCGCTGGGCGGCTCTGATGGAGGTGTGAGTAACCTCTTTGTTTTTCTGTAGAGAGAGGGAAAGCGAGTGGCTGGAATCCCTGTTTCTCATGTTTTCCATTTGGTTTTCAGACCATTTAATGTTGAGCTTCTCCAACGTGACGCCGCGTGCTACAGACGCCTGCGGGCCTGCGGGCTTGCGGGCCTGCGGGCCTGCGGGCCTGGGTTTGGGAACCGCTGCTCCAGTGTTGTATTATTTTTAACCTTCCTCCTGGGCATTTTCTGATTGTCTCCCAATTTCATTTAAATGGGTAAAGAGTAATAATGGCCTCCAAAAGACAAGTGTTTACTTAAATAGAATCCTATTCAAGTCGCAGTGATTGGAGTTTTCACTTCATCAGGCCTCAAGGCGAGATTTGACTGAAGGCGTGAACCGAGCCATTCCAGTGTTTGTACACTAGAGGGCAGGATGCTGCTGGATTACAAGCCTGGCAAAATACTGTTGTTTTTCTTTGGGAGAACACAAGCACCTCGCACGTCTCGTTGAAGATGATAAAAATGCAGGATGGCTTTCCCCCGTGTCCTCTCTCTCTCTCTTCCTCTAGCCTACGAATGCACATTTGTAATCGGGGTATCGATTAAAGTTTCTGTGTCCTGGAAATCAATTCTTAAAGAACGTTGTAGACTCTCTTTAGTGTCACTGTATGCAAAAAGTATTGTTAATCTACAGTATTCTCCTGGTCGAAGGTACTGGTCAATGAACAGATTTATGAACTTGTCCTCACCGTTATTGTGACTTATAGATTTTTCATCCGGACATCCAAAGTGGTTGTTTTTGTTGTTGTTCAGTACTTTGTGTATTGTAAGTAACGGCTGCAGGTACCCTAACCTCTGGATGTATAGGCCTTACTTCCTCTTTCACTGGAACTGACGTGTCACTAAATGACGGGCCTTTCTCACCGGCCTCACTGTAAGATGGGTCTCCATAAAAGGCCGGCCTCTTTCAGGGGCCTCGCTGTAAGTCCGACCTCTTTCAGGGGCCTCGCTATATGAAAGGCCGGCCTCTTTCAGGGGCCTCGATATATGAAAGTCCGGCCTCTTTCAGGGGCCTCACTATATGAAAGGCCGGAAGCGCATTTAAAGCCACGGAGCAGCTAGCCAGACGCCCCCCGGTCCCTGCAGCGCCGACTCGCTGTGTCACGTTAGTGGCTCGGTTGAAGCGAGGATCTTGCATCCTCCAGTGCTCCTGACTTGAAGTGCAGAGTTAGGTTCTCATTTACAGCGAGAGAGGGGAAAACGTAGCCTTTGAGAGATCAAGGCAGCCGACCTGTAGAAAGATGCGTTCACTTTGGTGGCGGGGGAGGAAAAACCCAGGATTAGTGGGCTCTTGTGAACGAGAGCGAATAATGAGCGTCGGCAATTAAACAATCAACTGCAACGATTAGCTGCTTGTGAAGAGCCCCAGTACCTGAAGTGCGGGTGGTGGGCGGGCTCCCTCGCGCTCTGGGGAGACAACGTTTCCCAGGATACTTTGCTTTTTCAGCGAGCGCTGTTGGGATGTTCTCTCGGAGCGGTGGGTTTGTGGTGAATCAGTGTGGGGTGGGTCTCTATTCCCCGCTAGTCCGCTGCTGCAGGGCTAGAACCGCCCTCCCCAGTAGCAGAAAAAGAAAAGAGGCGAAAACCTTTCTGCCCAAATAGCTTATATCTTTTTGTGTGTTTAATTTGATTTAATATGGTCTCTCTCTTTCCCAGGCTTCTATTCTTGACCTCCATTCTGGAGCGCTTTCTATGGGAAAGCAGTTTGTTAACATCTACAGGTGAGTGTGAACTAAGGGCACGCTGGGGAGATTGAGAGACATAATGTTCCTGGGGGGGAGTTCCCAAGAAGAGCTTTGGCTGAAGGAACCCTGCTGTTCTGATGACTCTTTACTCCCTCTGGCACCCTCTGACGGCGTTCCCTGCATACCTTCTGCTGGCACGTCCCAGAGCTGATGGTTACCTGCCCTCGCGCCGCGAGTGCCGTCTCCTGAATTCTTATTACGATTTGTAGACGGCATTCTAGAATCCTGGAGATTAACCCGGAAGCAGTTCTTCAGTGGTCAGCACTGGGCCTTTCTGTTAAAGAACGTAAGAATGCGTTCTACTCTGTTTTTTTTGCTCATCTGTTGCTCTAGGTATTTCGGGGAACAGATCAAGGAGGTTTTCTCTGAAGAGGATTTCCGGCTGTACCGGTGAGAAATGGGTTTGCTCATCCCAGAATCCCCCTTGTTCTGATAGCCACCAGAGCGGGGGTTTGCATTCAAGCTCAAACGTTTCAATTAGCGGCTACTTGGGGGGGCAGAAAGCAGCCGCTTCCATTTAGAGAAAATACCTCTGAGCCGACCTTTCTTTTTTCCGCGTCAGGGCCGTCCGAGCCAGGATTCAGGAGGCGATAGCCAACAACTTCAGACTGGACGCCTCTCGCATGTATCTGACCAAACCCACTTTCTTCTCCCGCATAAACGGCAGCGCGGCCAAGACGGCGCACGACGAGTACTGGCACCCGCACATCGACAAGGTAAGGGTGGCCTCAAGCAGTTCTCTGTGTTTATACAGAGAAACGGTACAACATTTAAATTAATGTCATGATTACATCGCAGCGGCTTTCATCCAAAGCAGATTACACGTCTTATACTTTCTACATCCATACTGCGTGTTTACTGATGCAATTCAGATTAAGTATCTTGCTCAAGGATAGGACAACTGGGGGGTGGGATTTGAACCTTCTGGTTACAAGCCTGTTGCCCTAACCACTGTACCCATTTTAAACTCCGTTTGAAATGCTCTTTGTCTCTCCACAAATCTCAAGCGCGGAGCCTGTGTAACCTGTGGGAAGTTTTCTTGGATCGGACCATCCTGCTTTCCTTCGATTCATTTCTAGCTTGTTGCGTCGTCTCCTGCCCGCAAGTGTATTAAAAAATATATTTTTTAGGCTTCTCCTTATTATGTTGCGTTTTGCACTGCAGATACCGTAATGTTTCGGTATATTCATATCCTGTCTTCTCACAAAGGTTGCACCACCACCAAATCTAAAGCAAATTGAGTAATACGGTCTCCGTCTGCCAGCGCGCTTCGCTCCGTGACTAATTGAACCCGGCTGACCCCATTTAAATGGAAATGCTTTGGAGGCACTCGTATGCTAATCATCCCTTCTTCTTCCTCCTCGTCATCGCCGTTGACCTGGCTCTCGACTTTGTCCCGTACGTTGGCCTAATCCGTGCACTGGAACCCCAGCTCTGCGCGAGCGGGAGCGGGCCAGAGACGTTCGCGATAGGACCGATTGTCGTGTACGCCGCCTGAAAACCAAAATTGATTTGGGGTTTTTCTCTTGCGGTACTAACCTTTGACCTGGTTGTGTTAAAGCTTGGCGCGCGGGCATGCCAGCCGCGCCGCGGTATTAGCCGGAGTGAATCCACGGTTGTAGTAAAATTCGCCACACACATCGAATCGAAGCGGAAAGTTAATCCTTTCAAAAGGATTAAAAAAGAAGCACTTTCAAAGGAGGGGAACGAAAAACCTTGATTGTCTGGTTTGAGTTAGTGTTTTTCAGCGATGGCTGGATAATATGGCTTTGTGATGGAGACCATTTTGTTCATTCCAAGTGTATTCTGGCTTAAATTTTTTTTAATGAGTGCGTGCGTAATCCTTTCTATGTTGGCGGCCCCACGGTTTTGTTGAACCCTCTGCAGATCGTTATGTTTTACGACATAAACGTGTCGGTAAACGAATGGTCTTAATGGCTGTGTCAGTTTGATTTCAGATGACTGCAGAACAAAGTACTAATGTTAAGGGTTAAAGAATTTGGGGATGTTTTTTGCGCAGAAACAGATTAACATTATTCACCCCTTTGGACCCGTTATTTGGGTGAAAGGTTGAATCCCCTAGTGCGTCTGGGGTTAGTTGTCGGTAGCTAAGTGGTAGTTATCTCTGAAACCAGTTGGAACTTCTTTTCCTCAGAATACTTGTAAAGGCACCCTACTTTTCCTACAGGTTACCTACGGCTCCTTTGACTACACCTCGCTTTTATACCTGTCCGACTACGGCTCGGACTTTGGTGGCGGACGCTTCGTGTTCATGGACGCCGACGGGAACCGCACCGTGGAGCCCCGTGCAGGTAGGGGACTCCAAGATGGTTCTGAACTCGTCGGTGGGAGGGTTTGGGTGGAGCCACTGTGGGGCGCTGCGATCCGGACCGGTCACAGCAGGACTCCGGCGGGGAGGGGGAAGGCCCGGCTTTGAAACCGACAGCACCAAAGCCGCGCGGACTTGTTTTGATCCGCCGGATCAGCCCAGAAGCCTCTCGGTTCCTCTCTGTGGTACAGTCAGCATCCGTGTGGCGATGAAGCGAAGCTTGTTTTTATTGCCATGGTTGCTGCTGTACCACTTGACTTCCACAGGGATTTTTGTCTCTTATTTTTTTCCCCTTCGGTTTGCGAGGGGTGCCCAGCAGCCGCGCCCCAGTGCTTTCGGTCCTGGGTCCGATCTGCTGCGTCTTCCCTTTGTTGGTTAATTCAGGAGTAGAAACTTGTACAGAAATAATGTTTTTATCTGGTGTCATTTTTGCCTGTGCTGGGGATGTCAAGGGTAGGATGTCGATCTGGCCAATTCGGTTACAACGAGTCAATGGAATGGTATGACAGTCCGGCGTTAGTCTTCCAAAACCAAACTGGCTGTGTGTTAAGTGCGTGTGGGTCGAGCTTTTCCACCCCATTTCCTGTCCTTAGAATAGCCTGCGTTATCCCCCGCCCCCAACGCCGGAGCTTTCAGCCAATTATCAGCTGCACGACAAAACGGGTCCACGCTTACCCTCAATGCCTCAGTTCCAGCAAAAAAAAACCCTCGTTTCCTGTACAAAAAACAGCCTCGCACACGCTCCTTGTCTTCATTCTTAACAGCGACATCAGCTCGCGTTTTGACTAGTGTGAAGTTCGGGTCGTTGTTGGGGGGGGTCTTATGTGTTTTTTAAAGCACACATACTACTTGACAGAACACTGTTCATTATTTTTGTATTTAAATATTTATCTTAAAGATAAAGTCTTGGCTTGCAGTCCTCCAACTCATTTATTTCTCTGACGTTTTCGCCAGCCTTATTTGTAACCAACAAGCTATTTATTTTGAGAATGAACACCAGATTCCAGAAACTGTTTTTGATAAATGTATAAACATGTGGTCTAGTTTTAGTCTTTAAAATTTTTTAAATATTTATTACAATTAGTTTTAATGCATTAAGAATTTTCCAAGCACCTTCAACACTTTACATATATATTTTCATGTTGCTGATTTTTTTGTGTGCAGATTAAGTAACTTTTTTTTAAGAGACTTGCTTTTTGAAGTTTTACCAGCAGTACTTCATAAATTTAGGTATGCCAAAATCTTAAAATTAAAACAATAGTCTGTAAACAATAAATTCTATTGGATTCACGTGAATACTATTGAGTTACCCTCTGATTGGCCACAAGGTCTTCAGCAGACACCGATTCTGCGGTCGCGGATGTAAATTTGTCTCAAAGAGTTTGGAACGGTTAATCTACTCAGATATATGAGTGTTCAAATATGTCAGATGTTAGTTTGGTTTTGCTCTTCTTGTGTTTTTTTGACTGATTTGCTTGCACTTTTAAACTTGATCAGGAAAGGGTGTCCGCCAAAGAATGCAATGATTACAATAACGGTATTATTATAAAAACATCTTTGTATTTCAGTACAGAAGGCTTCACAGAACCGTCTCTCTTTTTCTCTCTTTTCTCTGTCCTCTCTTCCTCTCTCTCTCTGACAGGCCGGGTGTCTTTCTTCTCGTCTGGCTCAGAGAATCTTCACCGGGTGGAAAAAGTCCGGTGGGGCACACGGTTCGCTATCACCGTCTCTTTCACCTGCGATCCCGACCACGCCATCGACGACCCGGCTCTTCCGTAGGCGCGGCGCCCTCTGCTGGCTCGGAGGACTCCTGGGAACACAAAGTGGGGCGCTCAGGTTACACGGACGACCAGTGGTTTAAAGGATAAGTGAACACAGAGCGCTGTCTTTGGTTATTTGAGTGGATGCCTTTTAATCCAGGAAAGCCTTTCAAAGTAGCTAATATAAGGTTCTGTGGAAATATTATTATTATTTTTTTTTTTATGTTGTAGAGACTGGTGAGATTAGATTTCAGAATTTGGTTCATAAAGGGTAGAATTGGGAAATTTTATTTTTCTAAAAAGTCTTGCATAATACTTCTTTTTTGCTGGTCTGTATATCGCTATGGCAATAATGTTTTGCTAAATGGGTTATAATGAGTCTACAAATTTCATGAGAAAAAAGGTGAATGAGACTTGAAATCAAGGAGATGAAAGATGAAGTGCAGGAAATTTGCAGGGAAATGACTTCTGTGGGCAACTTACAATACTGACTATCTTAGTTAGCTGACCTTCAGAGTCAAGGGACTGGGACGATATTTGTTTTCATCTCAAAATAAAACCAAAAAAACGGACAAAAACCGCGCGTGCTCCGTGTCTCTTTGTCACGGAACAGGGGCTTTTCGGGCTGAAGAGGACGTTGGAGGTAAAGCCAAGTCGCCGAGGTTTCCTCTGGGGAGGGGTGGGATTTCAGGAGCAGCTTCCAGGGAGAGCCATGGATTTTAGTTCATTCAACCCCCCCCCCCCCCCGGGAACGGGCAGTTAAGGCATGACTGATGACTTGAATTGGACCTGGTGCTGGGTTACAGGCTCACGTTGCGGGGAGAGTAAACTGTTGCTGCATCTGTAAGTTTCCCTGGTGGGGAGCGTCTGCTAGGCAAATAATGTAACGGAACAGTGGCTAACTGACGGATGACACCCAGCGCAACTAGACTTAAATCTAATTGTGTATTTAAATATAAATTTTAATGGGTAGTGTCTTAGACTGGGAAAAGGTGTGGAGGTATTCATACAGATTGTCCCACTGCTGCATCACATGCACGTGAGGGTTTTGTGTTGGTTGGTTGCGCCATTTTGAGTGGCTGCCCTAAACCCGAACGGATGTGAGTAGCCGGAACAGTAAATGGCCATCCACATGTCACTTCATTTAAAAAAAATTTGAATTCATTTTATTATCATAAATGAAAATCCGCAGCGTGAACTGAAACAAATGTATGAATCCAGATGGAAAGCCGTCTAAAAATATGAATGAGATTTTGGAATCGCTTGTACTTCAGAATTACTTAAAAAAAAAAAAAAAAATGTGTTTCTTATTTGACTTTGACACGGTTCCCCTAATTCTTTCGTGGGATGTGTTCGTTTGTCGACAGATGCGTGCGGCTGATGAATATTCAGACACATCTGGTTAAGAGAAGACGTTGTACACAGGCCCGCGTTGTTTCGCGGGCCGGGGGCGGCAGGTGCCAGTCTATGTACCGGGATTTTCTAAACCTTCAGTGGCCCAGGTATCCTCACGGTGCGGAGGAGGACATGTTGCCGGAGGGGTGGTAAAATAACCAATTTAAGTCCTCACCCGTGGGCCATAATCCTTTTAGGCCCGGAAAGTATGTTGGCAGAGCCGAAATCTTATTAATTGATAACCCTCCCACGGTTCCTCAATTACCGCTGGGTGTGTGAAGCAAATTTGGGACATAGAGTCCTTGTTGTTCGTGTCTCTGCCAGAAACCAAACCTGATTTCCAGAGCCTTATTACGAAGGGCTAACAGCAGGCGGTGACGCGCAACGCTTAAAAATATTTTAAAATGCTCGAAAACGAAGACGTAGCCCACATACGGAGTCTCATTAATCGTATGGGACTGGATTATCAAAACTGTGATCACTGTGGGGGAAAGGTGGGTCACATCTTAATAACAGAACGAAGCATGCATTCCTGTTTGAGCTACGCGACTGCAGCAAAAAAAAAGAGTCTTTGGGCAATAGGTCAGCGCAGATATAATTATCAATAGTTTTTCAATGTAATTTAATGTAAATTAGTTATTAAACAGTCCAACATTCCCCTAACCCTAACCCAAAGTAATCCCCGGGCTTCACAGGCCAGCTTCCATGTAGTGGTTGCTTCAGTGATCATCGGTTTACGATGCTTTTCCTCCAGGTAAAAGGGGGCCTTTGTTATTAATAATTCAGACTTTTGGTGTCTCCTGAAAGCCCGATTCCACGGAGTACACCGTTTTTATTTGGAAACCGATAAATCTCTAAGAGAAACTGCTAATTAATTTAGAAGGCAATTTGTCACTAGCCATTTTTTCCCCCCTCATATCAAGCCGGCAATGAAAAAAACCACAAGGGACTAGGGTCAGAAGTGGCCTGACGTTTTGACAGATGAGTGTTGACCATGTGCTCCTGTAGCAGTGCTACGCAATGCTGAACCTAACCCCATCAATAACCGTGACTTTTGATTGGGTGGCGTCGCTCATTCGTCACACCTCTCACAAATAAATCTGATCTCGGATCAGAAATGACATCAAAATCTGCCACCATCAGAACCATCTCTCTGTTGTTGGAGTCATACACGCCGGCCTTAACTGAGGCAAGAGACGTCTGCAGAGCCCTGGAAGAAGTTCTGGGGTTCTTTGTGACTTCTCGGGATGATTTTACAGCGTGCTCTTGTGAGGTATTTTGGCAGCAGGACCACTCCTGGGAATGTTCAGTACTATCCCAGACTTCCTCCATTTAGACAACATGGCACTGATCTGATAGGCATTGACCTTCATTCCAGAGATCTTCAAGTGGTTCTTTTGATGATGGCATGCTGTGCCTTTATAACCTGTGTGCTGACAACTTTGCTTTCATGTTTAAGGGCCTAAGTTAGTCATATTTATATTTGGCTGGTGAGTGTAAATCAGGCCTGATTGTTAATCAAAGTACTCAAAAAGCTGACCTTGATTATGCCTTTATTTTGGTTGAACTAACTAGGGTAGGGTAGGACTAACTCCTAATTAATAGACATTAAAGGTGTGGCATCCGAAGAATAATAAACAGAAGAAGACAAACCTCACCTGTGACTGGTAAACTCAGGACCTAAAAACCTGTCTAACAAGGTCATCCTGCAAAGTCCTTTTAGCAGAAAAAAGACTGAACTGAGAACTATCAAAAAGCCTAGGTGGTTCTGTCCATTCTTCAACAGCGCAGAGGTAAATCTTGAAATCAGTGCGTGCGTTGAAAACCCTTGTCCAGAAACGAGAACGACCGAAAGGCCACATTATTCAGCAGAACGGGTTTGACCACTTTTAATGTTTTATATTTCTTAAATACACAATAAACAACACTTAGCTTGAAAAGGTGCATTCCTCTCTGGGTGGTTTTGTAATCTATGGGTTTAGCATGGGTCTCTGTCAATCCTTGGGAATTAAGATGGTCCAGGACTAGGATGACAAAAATCTGACTGTAGTTCTGCTGTTGATCCATCACACTGGTCACAACGCTTAATGGAAGACCGTGTGAACGCAGGGAGAAAAACTAGACTAGTCTCACGTGCCTTCTGAAATAGCAAGGCTGAAATGCACGTCTATACACTATATCTGCATGCCGTTACACAGGAACCTATTAATCTGTAAGTTCTATCTATATAGCTTTCCACCTGCTTAGCTTTGTCATTGAGAATTGGAAACTTAACTTTTCACCAGCTGGTACAGTTCAGGAAGGACCATTCTGTAAATTAATTACATTTTTAAATGTGGTCAATAGGTTCTGTCAAATTTGTACCTTTTGTATTTGTAATGCCTTTAGAAGAAAAGAGGTGAGGGGACAAATATGTGTTCTCATTTATTCATTGTTACATCTAAATTCTAGGAACTGTCTGTGGAGAGACTGTTCCCAGATTGCTGGGGGAAAAAAATGTCAGAAGGTGGTAATCAGTGGGCGAGGAAGTACATTTTGGACTATTTACTACCTGTCATCTGAGGGACGTCGTCCTGTCATCCTTTAACCTTGTTTTCAAATTTGTTAGTGAAGAAGGTCTGTCGAACCTCTGTGTGTTCCAAGCATTGTACAAGCATGCTTGTAGAAGACATCAGTCATTTACCTTTGGGTATACAGTTTACCATACATGAAGTTTAGACAGCGCTGTGCCAGAGTAGGGCTTCTCCAGGAATCCCGTACATTATTGCCTGACCCATTCCAGATTACCCTCAGTCAGGGTTTATGGTCAGTCTGCACGTCTCCCAGATTCTCAGTTTCCCCATACCCAAATGGCACTCTCGTTATTGGCTAAGACGGAGCCAAACGGCATTTCACATTTGGTACCGGCAGAGAGGTCAGTCCTGAAACAACTCGCCTCGTCACGACTTCTTATCCGTGTGTCACCTCCAGCATTAAAGGGTGTGTGTAACATGTGGCATGTTGATCTGTTTGCATACCTCTAAGTAACAATGACACGCATGCCGTCCAGTGCTGAAGAGGGGAACCTCAGTGAAGGGGTTCTTTCACCTTACACAAAAATGTAAGGACCTGAAAAATAGTTTTTTGGTTTTTATTTTTGTTATATAAATATAGCAGAGCCTCTTTTATTATAATGCCATATATTTATATTTCGACGGTCCCCCCTAGGGTCAACCAAACCAAAGCCTTTTTATCACCTGAATTTACTGTCCGATATCTGTCACCAGCGTTTTGCCGTTCCGTATTTATTCTATCCTACTGCTTTTCAGGTATTTCTTCAAGGGTTGAGGAAATCATTTTCTGTGCTCCCCACGTTGGCTTTGTAGGATTTTCAGGTTTTTGGTTACCTCTGGGAAAACTTCCCTATGACATTTTTTTTAAATGACATTCAGATGACAGAGGGTTTAAATATGGAATATAATTCTGAAGCACAGCAATATCATTTCACAGACACTGCTAGCCGTGACAGGTTTCTGAGAAATTTCCTCTTATTTATTTTGATGTAAAATCTCTCAGTTAAAATGACTAGCGGTAAAAAAGAGGAGGAAAATGTTGGCAATAAGAGTATATTTCACATAAACATACATTTGAATCGCGATCGGTCGAAAATAGCCATTTCAAAGCCTGATCGAATGTAAGTGCTTTTTAAACAGTTATTTTTACTTAGCCTGTGAACCTGACTAATGATGTTTGGAAAAAAAAACTCTTATCAACTGGTTTTAAAAGACAAGCTGCGATTATTTTCAGTCTTTAGAAAATAAGACGGCAAGTTCACAACACGTAATTTTAGAAACTCAGCGACACGACAGTTCACAACAGGTCAATTTGGAAGATCAGTAAGTTCACAACA
>JAOVYW010066968.1:0-21363 GCA_025775045.1 Hiodon tergisus
TAAAGGTGATGGACTGGCCAAGCATGTCTCCAGACCTAAACCCTATTGAGCATCTGTGGGGCATCCTCAAATGGAAGGTTGAGGAGCGCAAGGTCTCTAACATCCACCAGCTCCGTGATGTCGTCATGGAGGAGTGGAAGAGGACTCCAGTAGCAACCTGTGAAACTCCATGCCCAAGAGGGTTAAGGCAGTGCTGGAAAATGATGGTGGCCAAATAAAATATTGACAATTTAGGCCCATCAAAGTGTTGTTACATGAAAAGACATAATCAAATATTTACAAAACTTTGAGGGGTGTACTCACTTTTGTGAGATACTGTGTGTGTGTGTATATGTGTGTGTATATATATATATATATATATATAGAAAAAACACACATATACAATACAGGAGATATCTGTAGCAGTTGTGAGGGACTGTTCTCGCAGTTATCAGCACCCTCACGTCGGCTAACTCGCTGCCCCCATTCCACGTGACTGCTGGAATGGATGAACGCAGCCCGACAGTCTGCTCAGGGAGACAGTGTTTCTCCAATGTGTGGGAGGCCTGTTTTACCCCCCCCCCCCCCCCACCGATGCATGACTCACTGTGGGGGGGAAGCCTTTACACACCCGTGGCCTTGTTCTTCCACACTGGGAGCAACCGCTGTCATATGACGTGCATTTCACAGAGAAAAGCAGGCAGGTCACACAATAATCCACAACAATTACCCAGCATGTTTAGCTTTTCGGCAGCAAAAAATTCTCTTCTCTCTTCATTTATTTATTTTCATGATTCATGTGTATGAGCACCTCCTATTAGGCACTATATAATCCCACTGTAGAGACATACGTGGTATTCACCTTAATCAGCCAAGTCGTACATTGGATCAACACCAGGTAATGTCTGGCAATGTATCACTTTTTAGTCATCACCAACAGTTCCATATACGAGAGAATCGTCTCTATCTTGTAACACATTCTT
Organism: Hiodon tergisus; assembly: GCA_025775045.1. Classification (NCBI taxonomy): domain Eukaryota; kingdom Metazoa; phylum Chordata; class Actinopteri; order Hiodontiformes; family Hiodontidae; genus Hiodon; species Hiodon tergisus. The sequence continues at coordinate 963 of JAOVYW010066968.1, forward strand.
GTGCTTGTGTCTGTACAGTTATAAACAAAACAAAAAGTTTATTTATCCAAACTAGATCTATTGGTCCATTAAGTCCCAGTGCACTGATAGTCTGATCACTCATCAAAATACTTTTCCTGGCAGTGTGATAACCCTAGTGGGCAGTCCTGAGACTTTTTTCAGTCTTCTCTAAAGACTAAAGTGGCTATAATGGTCCGTTAGCTGGTGCTCTGAGGAGCCTAAGTGGGTCAAGACTACGCAGTGTTGCTCCTTTTTAAATAACTTGTTAAATTCAGCAAAGGGTTACTGTTAATAATGCCCTGGATACTAAGAAAATAGCGAAACATAATAGCCATCTCTGTATTTGATCATTCGATTGGCGTGTTATGCGAATGTCTTAATTCATCAAAGGTTTTTGTCTAGCTTTATGTGTGTCTCAATACAATCATACGTTAAACTACATTTTGAGAAATAAATACACATGCTACACTCTGGCGGTATTGCAATAGGGATCATTCACATCTAACTGAAAGGAAAATATCACAAAGGTAACTGACATAGAGGCAATGCCAGTGAGAGTGATTGGCAAGGTAAAACTCTAGCGGCATCCGTTTAAACGAGTCCAAACAAAAAAAGGCCCTTTTTTGGTTCAGGGGCCATAGCACATGTGCCCTATGGGCAAGGGTGGGAGAGGTGATGTCCATGGATATTTATCAACTCGCTCATGTGTGCAAGATGGAGGCCTTTCACCTGAGAAACTGCCAAAGTGTCGCATTAGGAATAAAGTGGCTGCAAAACAGAGGAATGCAGGAAAGCAAAACTAGGAAGTGTTTGTTCTAGCTGAGGCAATAACATGCAACTCTGTACCACTGAAACAAAACAGAAACATTGCACATTTAAAAGCAATGTACAAACTAAAGTGGCTCTGTGCAAGGGCACAAAGAGTACAGTACTCTCAGTCATGAGCGTAACAAAAGTGCGACAGCTGACACTAAAGGCTACTTGCTAAATTATTAAAACCCTACAATTCACATGAATAGGAACATGTTCAACAGTTTTTATTGTATGAAAATAGCAAAACATAATAGCTGTCTCTTTATATGAGGCGTAAAATGCACGGGTGTGTCGTCTTAAAAAGTAAACTTAATTAAGGGGATTGAGGAAAAATCCAGATGAAAGCGAGTTCCAAAAGCAGATGCCATCTAATAGAATAACTTGGGAAATTGAATACTGCATTTGGTCCTGGATGCCAGAAACCTTTTTTTTTGTAAGCCATGGATTTTGTCATGAGTCTTCCTTCAAAAAGCAAGAATCAGCCATTGAAAACTCAATGGTCTATTGGCTGTGATGTTTAACACTTTGTTGCAACTTAAGTTAATATTTTATCAGGCTATAACAAGACAAGATGGAAAATGTTTCACAAGATGAAGTGATAATTTTTTCACCTCTTAATGCAATCTTTTGACTGGAAGTAAAAACTGAATTTTACTGTTAAACTGCTAAATGAACTGTTTGGATTGTTCATGTGTTTTAAGGAGCCTGTTAGACCTCATTTTAAAAATGTTCTAACCAAAAAAAGGAGACTAAATAAGACTAAAAATGTGACTTATGTAGTACCCTCTTGTCATTTTATAATACAAACATATTTCTGTTTGTATTGTTATTTGTATAACAATTGCCACTTATTAACAGACTTGAAACAGTAAGATGAAAGTATATCTTCGTCACATCATGAAGTTTATCAGACTTTATCAGTATGAATTTCAATAAGTATGCGGTGCTACATTATAGTAAAGGTATTCTACATTTGGTCCCAGACACTTTTTAACAAGCACTCACATTTTAAGTGATCTCACTGCATCATTAAAATCCACACATTTAAAACCTGGAAGGATAAAATAAAATAAAATAAAATAGGGTCATACCTGCGTGAGATTTTTGCCTGTAAAATTTTTGTCATTTGACATTATGTTCTATGGGGGCCTCTAGTGGTTGAACAAGATTACAAAATATATGACACATAATACATAAATAAAGTCTGTCGGTAAAAACCAGGACTCTAGCATAAATCAGATTTATAATCATTTAACACATTTAATCTTTAACTTGGAACATAAATTGAAAACTGGGAAGTTAAATGTTTCCTTCCTTGCCTGGAGGGAAAGTCTTCTTAAATGTTCTCTTCACTGCAAGGTCATTGCATTTCACAAATCTAATTAAGGAGCATCAGGACAAAAATAACTACTGTTTAGAACTACTGCTACATTATTGAACAATCAAAAATCCAGCCCATTTCCATGTAATTCTACCAACACTGTACTGTACACTACATTCACATTTTCCAGAATGTCTCAAATGAATCAGGTCCATAATACCTCTTATTACAATACTTAGATCCAGAAATGATAGAAAAGACAGTAGCCAAAAATGTACAATCGGAAATCACGTCTGGAATTTGCCAGATGATGCATGACAGCGACCCAGTTGCAGTGTGGGAAAAGGATTTGTGGTCAGATGAGACCAAGATAGAGCTTTTTGTCCAAAACTCAAAGCGCAATCTGTGGCACAAACCCAACACGCCATCCCTACAGTTATGCATGGTGGTGGCAGCATCATGCTGTGGGGATGCTTTTCATCAGTAGGGACTGGGGACGTTGTTAGAATTGAAGGGAGAATGGATGGAGCAAAATACAGGGAAATATTGGGAAATATGCAGGCCAACCTGCTGCTGCCCGCTAAAAAACGGAAACTTGGAAAAAAGTTTCAGGACAATGATTCCAACCACAAGACCAAATTACCATTGGAGAGGCTCAAGAACAAAAAGGTCCTGCAGTGGCCCAGTCAAAGTCCTGACCTCAATCCCTCAATTGAGAATCTTTGGCACTAACCACCCTAAACAACCAGGAGCAAATCTGCCAAGAATGAGCCAAAATCACTCCAACACTGAGTGTAAAGCTGGTAAATAATTACCCCAAAAGACAAAATACTGTTATTGCAAATATTATTGTGTGTGGGTTGAATATTTATGCACGCAACATATTTGTTTTTTATTTAATTCAAATTTTTCCCAACATAAAAGCAATGTCACCTTACAATAATTGTCTTTGAGTTAGAAAATAAAATATTGGTCAGGGGTCTGAATACTTTTGCAAGGCACTGTCCATTTACAAATAATTACTATAATATAGGCATTATTGCCTGTATGACAAAATTAATTATAGTTATACGAGTATAACTCAAAGGCACTTCCTCAGTTGACCTTAATAAACACGGTCAATTGCTCGACAAACAGGCGGAGACTGGATTTAACACTCCAGAGTATCCTACCGAATGGCTGACTACACCATAATCACTCAAAGAAAGGCAAGTAACCACTTTCAGCACCCTTATGTACAGCCGAGCATTCACACAGTAACATGTTCCAGAAAATTCTCTGAGCACTTCTAAATCAACCATAAATAAACACATTAACAAACACACCTCTATTTCAGAAGTTCCGTACATACTCCCCCATTTCGGGCACTATGGTTGCTTGCCTGACAATACAAGTATATGCATATTCAGACACACTCCCCCTAGTGAACAGCAACACAACGGTAATCCCAAACTCAGACAGAAGACAAGACAGATAGACCAGCATAATTTTACGATGTTACACTAAGATATAAGAAAGCGCATTGATTTTTCCACATTGACTAGGAGGTTCACAACCAACACAGCACATAATACATGGTAAATTAGGAATAAAAATATTAACGGCAAAACAAACTGTCAAATTATGAAAATACATACGCCGTTTACACATTTTTGCATGCATAAAAAAAGACAGCGACTGGGTGGTGATTGACAGGGGCAAGGCAAGAAAGGCTAGTTCTGTTGTAGTGGTGGTTGATTGAACACCGGTGTAGCAGGATAGTAGGGGGGTGGTGTAACACTGACTATATATCACGCAGTCTGTGAGGGTGCTGGCAAAAAAACATATCACAGGCCCCATATGCTTCTCTCTCTAAAAATGTCTTACCTGGGAGTCTAGAATAGCTAAATATTTCTAAGCTCTCTGGACACAACTTGTCTGACAGGCATTCTGTAAATGCACACAGCTTTATTAGAAACTTCTGAGTAACTGTGGACTCAAAGCTTTCATGTGAAATACACATAAAAAAATGTAGGGTTATTATCATAACTTTGTTTCACTATAGAATTATTAATCGTCACTATTGGGCTAGAACCCTAGAATTCTAAGCATTTATGCCCGCAAGAGCACACCTGCGACTTTGGAGAGTGTTCTCTATTCCAGGGAACCAAGGTCATGGCATTGACCCAACATTCCCTTTAAAATATCAAATAAGAACCACCACTAATGGGTGAGAGTATCCCATCTGTTGTGAGCACTATAGCTTCAGAGTACCACTATGAACATTTACAGGAATTTACAAGTACATTTTCACATGGATGTGCAAGCATTAGTACTCACCACTCAGATGACAGTGGAGGACACAGATCCAGCAGCCGCCCTCAACACTCACATCCCAATCCACAGTGCTCTGCATTCAAGTATTAGAATTTGGTAAACGTGTGGGGAGTCACCCAGGCTGATGTACAGATGTACCTTGGAACATCGCTCAAGAAGTAGCCTGCCTTCTTGTGGAATGACCGGTGGTTTCCTTAGGCGGGGTCAGCTTGCTGAGACTGTACACCATTTTAACTGTCTGTGTAAGTGACTGGGGTCATTTCTGCTTGGACACGGTCTGGCCTTGTGACTGAGATTGTTAAAAGACAGAGAAACTACGAAGTACACTAGCGGTCTCACTAGGCATAGCGTGCACTAGTGACACACTCTGTCAGACTGGATGCGCGGGGGACAGAAAGGTTTTAATCCGACTGACTTCACATGGAAAGAAGTAACTGTCTTAGGTAGAAAAGCAGGGTTAGGCCACAGTGTGACCTTTGACCTAGCATGCAAGAAGAGCAAGCTTGCTCTATATATTGATAGCATCTGCAATTCTCTTACCTGCTTAGCGGTGGTAAAGAAAAAGGCCGTCTCAAAAGACAAAAGCCTCATATCCGATGAGTGCATGGGTTCAAAGGGAGGTTATGTCAAGGCCTGCAACATGAAATTCAATCTCCACAGGGAAACAATGTTTTTCCTCAGTGGCCTAAGCTGCTGGCCCATTTAAAAAATTGTCCTGCAAAAAGTGTGCTCCGGGTCCACTCGCATATAGCAGGAAGAGATTGTTAGCCTTCAATTGGAAGGTGTCTTGCACTCCTCCAAAAGGTCCTGCAAGAACTGCAGTATCACCAGCAAGGGACGAGTTCCATGCCACGCATCACTCTTAAAGCACCCCCAATCATACTGGGAACCAGTGGAGGCCACCCTAGGAGGGTGGAGGCATTTTTATGGTGTCAATCACCCTCTCTGGCTTCTCCGAGGCCAAAGGCTGGATGGGTTATGGTGGCATAGATTGCCCTGCGTCTGAGAAGGTTGAGGCGATTGGATAGATCCCATGAAGGGCTGCACAGGAGCTGCATCAGGTCTCCTGAGCCAATATGACACCAAAACTAAGACTCTGGCTTCCTGCCTGCTCCTCTCTAGAAGAAGCGTGATGGCTAATGTTGTGCTAATGTGCCTATCCCCAGACATTGTCTTTTTCTGGAGAACCAACGGGGCACTGTGTCATCACCTGGGAAGCAAAGAGAGCTATCAGAGTTATCCAATACCTTTCCTAAACAAGACTTACAAATGACTCTTCTTGAAAGGAGGTCTGCCATCGAGTTAACGACTCCCAGAAGATAAACTGCCCTGATAGTGAGGAGATGATTATAGCAGAATCTTGGTTACCAGATGGCGGAGGATGAGAAACTTCATGCCACCCTTGATGTAGAAAACCAATGTCATATTGCATGTCCTGACAAGCACTTGAGAACCAGTCTTCTGGACGGATGGACTGCGATAGCTGCCACAAGGTCAACATTTTGAATCTAGACTTGAGGCTCAGGTAGAGGTTGACCTGTTGAAGACTTAGAAACAATCAAAGAATGCCATCCCCCTTGAACATCAGAAGTACTTTGCTGCCACCTGCGACCCTTTTTCCTACTCATAGCGTGACTAATGTGCTTGGTCAACTAAAACTAGAGTGTGGCACGCAGCCGGTAGCCTCGCCCTCAAGCCAGGGAGAAAAGGTTGATAGACAGCAATACTGAGAGAGAAGGCCATACCCGCTAATAAGACCTTGTTGGGCACCTGAGTGTGGTTCCACTAATGGTAATGCAAACAATCCCAGGCCCTTTAAAAGAGCCAGAAAAAGAGTTTTGATTTAAGTGTACAGTCTTTTATTTAAGTATTCACCCCGTTTGTTGTGTTTGTTTAAAAATGCCAAATAAAAGGCGTAAACCCTCCCCCAATGCCTCAGTCTCTGTCCGCTCTCAGACTGAGCAACCCTCCCGTGCTACACGTTCACCACCTGAATCTCTCTCTGCTGATCGGAGTCAAGCACACCCATAGCTGATGCCAACAACCTAGACTGGTGGACCCCCAGAACGATGCAGTAGCTTCCCAAACTGGCAAAAAAAGCACTGAGTAGGCCTTCTTAAGAAGGTTCTGTGTTACCCATCACTGCTTGTTGGACAGGCAGTTTCCATGGACAGCAAGGAAAGGCCACCGGAAAATGACAGCGCTGGAGTGGTCGACCCCAAAAGGCCCAACTTGCAGTCTATAGTTGCGTTAGTAGAACACAAGACTGCAGGGACCATAGTTCCTACCAAGAACCAGGATGGATCGGGGGGCTTCAGAGACCGAGAAGCCACCCCAGGTGTGCTTGCGGCTCTCCACATAAGTGGCATGTACAGGTCATACATATTGTCCTACCAGTTGGCCCTGGGGAATGAGGACCTGTGCCCCTCCCCCCCTTCTTCTGCCTAGGAGGAAGGGAGGAAGGGAGGAAGGAGAAGAGCTGAGGGCTTAATTGTGTGACTGCAACTAATTTTTTATAAATAGCTTTCAACTTGACCTTGGAGTTCAGTTCAGATAACCCAGGAGTAAAGTACAATCTCATCACTCTTCTGTCTACTTGTACCAAGCTGGTTATATATCCCGACATTTCACTCAATAACCGCCTGAACTCAAATTAAATTCAAATGAGAAACTGCTTTTGCCATGTTTTAATTGCATGCATGATGTAAATTTCAGTTTGAACCTGGGTTTTCAGATTGGTTAGGTATCAGATTCCATCTTAAATTTACTTTAATGCATTTTTCTTTAATAGCAAAGTTATTTTGTTATTCATGGTACTTTTATGGAGTGTATGTGTGTTTGTGGGGTGGGGTCATAAGGAATTAACTCATTCCTTATCAAGCAAAAAAAACAAAAAAACATAAGGTTAAATGCATTCACACACATTATCCATGCTGCCTGTGCATGTTGATTTCCCCACAAATCTCCAGATTGCATGTTATTCAGATCACCGTCAACAGTGTTTTACGTCTCAATTTTAATGCAGAAAGCATTCATCCCAAAGTGATAGCTTCGCAATTGGTGGAAACTGGGGAAAAAAGGCAATTGAATGAGTATATTTAACCCCCTTTCGGCAATCAGATCTCACATCAAACACAAGACTGCAGATAGAGGATGAGCTTTAGTGCAAATAACAAACATATAAGGAATTTGGGTCGGGACCGCAACAGGTGTGTTAGGGTTTTATATGGGCAGGGGTCAGAAATTGAGGCACACCTATTCTCTGTCATTATTTGCCTGGAAGCAGAGCTTACTTGTTATTGCACTTTATATTAATTCAGTGATTGGTGCTCAAATGCAATACAACTTACCTTCCTCATCAGATGAACATCCCTCCTAAAACAATGATAATAACAATAATAGTGACACACAACGCACTCTTGATAAGTAAGGTGAGACACGCAGTAAATGAACGCACCATGGCCGAGGAAATGTAATGACAAATGTTTCAGAGAACAAAAAAATATTCATAATGGTTTCAGTTGAAGAGCAATGAATACTCTGAACTTTACAGAAGTCAAAACAGACTGAGCAACATTAGTGTTTAAACATGAATGGCATGGCATTGTTTACCAAAGATGATTCTGCAAACTATTACTAACAGGGGAGAGATATTTAACAATAAAAGTATAACAAAGGCAAAGAACCTGAAATACCTTTGGTTTTTCTTCCAGAATTTGCTGCCGGATATCCTTATGCTTCTCTTGTAGTTTTTCTTGTCTTTTGCTTTGAGCATCTTCTAACTACCAAAAAAAGGGAAGAAATTGGGTTTATTGAATTTTATGTATAATTTATGATATTTTTAGTGTACTTGACAGTAAAGGGTTTAGTACAGTTATATAATGAAGATGAAATGCACAGACACTATGAAATTAAATAAACAATGTATCCTGTCTCAATGTATCTAATCTTGTGCGTGAAAAGATCATTTGAAACAATCACCCTTTTGATGTACTGCACCACTTCATTTATGTAGGATCTATTGTTTTCCAGCTTTTCTCTGAAAATAACAAATATGAATTAACAACAACAACAACAACAACAACAACAACAATAATAATAATAATAAAAAAATAAAATGTTCTGGTGAATTAAAAGCTGCCTATTTAATGTTACACATTCAGGGAGAATATTATATACAGAAAGAGTTTGCAGATTAGCTACACATACTTATTTTAATTCTGACATGACATGACAATATTTGTGTCCTTTATCACCATCTAGTGGGCTACCTACTTTTTCCACTCATTAATGAAATTCAACCCAATTTTACTATGCATGTTGACCTTTACCAAATTCTTAGATTTTATATTACTTTATTAATATATTAATTCAAGGGCAACTGGATATCAAAAATCTAAAAGATATCTGGTTTCACAGTGGGATATCAAATGTTGGAAAAATATTTAATCCAAATGTATCACCTGCATAGCTCCAGGATGAACAAAATCATTAACTACTTACTTTACAAACCTGAAAATGCAGTTGTCTAAAAAGGGACAAGATTTACCAATATGTACCAACTACACTGGGCTGCCAGATCACATGACTGTTACACACTTTTGGCCTTGTTAGTACTTGGGTTTTCAATTTCAGTCAACAAAGTACTAATGTGTATTGCTTCCCAAATACAGTGTGTACTTCCGCAACAACACAGTAGACACCAGGGACCCTTCTATACCGCCTCCCACTTACTCTTCTGTTAAGTTTTTTTCTTTGTATTTTTCCTGCCTTTTCTTGTCCATCTTCTTTTTCAACTCTTTTTTCTCCCTAGAGGAATGAAGTGCAAAAACATTACCAAATGAAAAATGTTGAATCCATTGGATATATCAGACAGAACACGCTTCTTTTCATTAGTCAATATGTGACTTACTTTTCACATATCTCTTTTAGCTTTTTTAACTGGTTGGTTTGACATTCCTCAGCCACCGTAGTCAATTTCTCAACAAGCTATAAAATAATAAAAACAGGGACAAACAAAGAAAACATGCTTTTAGAACATCTTTTATCTCTATGTCTTTCGCTGCCTGTTATACTACATTCTCATTGCTTCAGGAAAGTCTCATTATATTTACAGCTGACTCACTTATTCCATTAGTTGAGAGCAAGCCCTCATTGGCACAATTAATTGGATTTATCATTTTACTTCAGTGAGCCTTCACTTGTATTTAAAGGTAAACAAGGCAGAGTACGTATTGAGAAAGTGAGATCAAGTGTATCTGTGCCACTTCAAATTAAATTGCTTAGTCGATGACCAAAATGATTAGATAACACAAAAAGGAATGGAAATGCAGGCCCAAAATGCACTAAATTTAATGTTCTTATGATGCATTAAATACAAATTAAATTAATTCAAATGTGAATTTAGTTTTTATATATAACAGTGAATACATAACCAAAAAGGCAGATATCAACAGATATAAACTGTTTTGCATGAAGAGGGAACAAAATCAGCCAAGATCCTCTCAAGGTAAAGCCCTGTGTTTTACTTTCAGACGGCAGCGACATGGAGCTTTGTTGAATGCACTGGGGCATAATAGAATCAGAGCCAGGAGACACAGAAGCCACTCATTAAACATGTGCGACTGCGAAAACAACAGCTGTCCCAGCACCATAAAACAAGTCCAGACCTGACTGATGTGATTTATACTGCTGATGCCTGGACAAATGGTTATGTAACAGGCCACTGCCAGTTCCAATATTACTGACAAAGAAAATCAGAAACGCTTAGCACAGAATGTCTCTCTGCCCAGTGTCTTTTCTGAGCTCGACCACACAGGAGCGGATTTTTTGTCCTGGGTGTTGCAATCACCACGGATTCTTTCAAGTCATGTGCCAATATTAGAGAAACTATGGCAATATCTATCCTAGTCCATAATATCGTAACTAAATAAACAAAGTATTCCTATGCAGTAGGACCGCCAAGCCTTGTTCCAGCCAACACATGTCACAGGAAGCAATGAGGAGGCAGGTGCTCCAAGGCCAATTGAGGATGCATGTCACACCGCACTGATTACAATGACACAATGATTAACTGTCCCCCAGCATCCAATCAGCAAAAATACTCTGAGGCGTGTTTCATCTGGCTGGCGATCAGCACCCATCAGCACCACAGACTTTTAGAACCAATCAGTCAATCTTTCAACTGGAACATAGATTCCATTATAAACAAAGCTGGCTTCAAGATGCCAAGCATCCAACAAGCGTCAACATTTCAAAGTAATTGTTCATCACTACCTCTCTTGGACTTTGTTAAATAGGCATGATGTCCCAAACTGATGAACCATGGTGCTTCTGTAATGGATTCAGATGACTAAACAAAGACATCTTAAGTGCGACCTCTGGTGAATGGGATCAGGCAGAAACTGGCTTATTATACCAACTTTTACCACCAAATGTCATGGAACAACCACTAAATAAGAAACTACCAGCATTAACTGCCACTTGGTGACAAAACATTCCTTTATAAAAGACGGCAGACTTAAGACTGAGAAACCCACACAGCCGATTCCAACTGCAAATGCTGACCATCACCCTACTGATCAGTTTTCTGTTACAGGTACCTGTGTGTCCATAGCTCAAACTGTTCCCATCCCAAGCTACGGCCTTCACCAAAGTCTTGCCATCTTCTTTGGAGCCCAGCTGCTGAGGACTCTAAAGGATATTAGTTTGCTAATAGCCTTATTTGACATATGGATTATTCCCAGTGTTTTCAAGTTATTTAATAGCTTTGGTTTAATTTTTAATTTTTCATTCCTACACTCAGATTCAAAGGTCAATAAAAAGCCTATAAGCTAATTATTACTTAATACATACATGATGGGTTTTTTGGTCATATTTCCATTGCCTCTGCAACACTACCCAATTTAGCACTAGAGGAAGCAACTGAAACAGTGCTATGCCAGTCCCCGAAACTTACAAATGGCTTCCAGAACAATCCTAAATGACAAACAAACAGTAGGGAGTCATATTTTATGAATCTTCATATTATAAATGCAAAACCATTTATGCTATCATTCATACTTAAGTTTAGAAATTAGTGGTTCAGCAGGCCCAGACATTTTAACGACATTTAAAACACCCTGGGTTTTTAGTGACAGATACAGCAAGAGAAAAGCATCAAGGCAAGGTATAGATTGTTGGATTATCATCATAACCATGGTTCCCTGAAATAGAAATATTATCTCTAATGGGTTATCTGACTCAAGAACCAAAAGAGCAAATATGCTAAATCACATGAGAGCGCTTGGTGTCATGTGACCACAATCCCATCTGGCGACTATGACAACTCTGTCTGCTCAGATATTTCTAGGTTTTAGAGGTAAATAACTCATTAGAGATGGTTTAGGTTTCTTATTTAAAACCAGCCAAACAAATTTGAGCCCTAATTGTAAATCTAGTAAAAATATTTAGTTTTTGAGAGTCTGATTGGCAGCAGAAAGGCACCTGCTTGACGTGCTCCCGTTTCTTGTACTTCTCGCTGTAGTACTGCTCCTGACGCAGGTTGAGGAGCTCCTGCTGCTGCTGCTCTTTCAGCTCAGACAGCTTCTGCCTAATCTCCTGGTCCAGATCTGAGAGCTCCTGCTCAAACGGGGAAAGGTTGTGGTCCGGGCTGGACGCTTTACAACTGCAACAAAGGAAGGAGATGAAGCGGATTAAAAGTTCTGCAGAGGATAGGAGGGCTGCATCTATAAAACAACCTTTACTGGGGGGGCATTCAGCTTTAATAGTGAGGATAATAAAATGGTGGTATATTCGCTCGAGAGAGTACTTAAGTCTTAATTTTATTGTTGTTTGTACTTCATGTGTTATGTCATAATATAAACAGACTACAAAAGGTATATGTAACTTTGTGACCTGAGGTGTGCATATTCTGGTCTATGCACTTCAGGATGGTGACTGCATGCCCACATAAATCAAAGACGGGCCCACAGAACAAGAACAAGTGCAGTGGTATTATCTAAATTGAAATTACCATGCCTAGTTTTTCAGAAGGTTAAATAGCTACACATACTGAGGAGGGAAAAAGGTGAAAGTTGGTATCAGTTATTGGAATACATGCACGTTCTGACTTTCTGAAATTATGCTAGAAAGTACCAGCTGACACTGGAATTTCCCTATATTTCAGAATGACTGTCATGACAGTGGAGACTCATTCTGAAGCTGCTCATATCTTTCAGATATTTTAGTGTCCAGACGGTGGGTGTAGGACAGCTATTTTTAAAATAATTTTAAATATAAATACATACAATAATTATGCAAGTCACAGTTACCGTATTTGTTGTCTTTAATTGATGTCTGTGCTGGGAAGTTAGAAATATCAATCATATCAGTATTTGTGTCCAAATTTATTAGAAATAAATTAAATCAGTTGCGTTCTGGAGTATCTGTGGATACTTCTAAATTGTATTTTTTTGCACGTTTATCGCTTGTTGAACTAGTTCTAATGTGCATGTATACATAAATAATACATTATATGTATACATTATAATAAGATATTGGACTTCCATGGCTTTAGACATTTAAGATGGAGGGTCCCATAGATCAGTGACTAGTCCTTCACTGAAAAAATGCAATCGTTAAATTGTGTGTTTATTGCTGTTAGATATTATGGCAAATATAGTATAAATCACTGAATTGGAAGCTGAATGTGTTTCTAAAATCTTTAGGACATTCATCATTTATTACTGCCAAGTTTTTAGGAATTCCTAATATGGCTATATATATTTTTTGAATTATTATTATTTTATTTTTTTAGAGTTGCCACTACTGAAGCATGTAAAAGAGAGAAAACACCAGGGAACCTACCTTTTCTTACCATCTCTTTTGACAGATTTCTGTAGGGCCGTCCTTCTTCTCGAGTAATCACTCTGAAACTCATTGTGTTTGGCGGTGTGCTCTTTTATCATCTCTGTGGTTTTCTTGTGATGTTTCTTCACCAGCTCCTTCATCTCCTTATATTGTTTTTTCTGTTCTTTGACAAACGCCTTCTGTTGCTTCAGCTCCTCTATAGTTTGAGCCTCTATCTCTGTAAATGTAAAAGTCTAATTATGATATAAAGATATGATATTCAAATTCTTCCTGGCATATTAGCAAAAATAAATAAATCAAATAAGAAGAATGTTGCATTTTTTGAATATATTTAGATGGAATGATCAACATTCCACTTACCAGTGAGGACACTGTGTATGATATCTTCAGTTTTCACTGCTGGTTTTAGTGACCCTAAAAAATATACGCACCATTAAACTGACATTAAGTCTAGACAATCAAAATAGATTCCGACACAATTCCGACACAATTCAACAGTAATTGTTCACAAAAATCTTTCTTTGGTTATATTCTTACTGTTTGAAGTCTTTAACAAGAGTAAACAGTTATGACATTTTCTAGCTTAGAAAAACACATTCTCAGGAGAGAAAGATAAGATAAGAAAAAACCACAAGCCATGTGGCCCCTTAGTAAACGAATCCTCTGTACCACTGACGGATGCGTTTTTTTAGTGTACCTGTCGGCTGGGGCGGGGGAGTGACTTGGGAAGGGGTTTTGGGGCCCCCATTCTCTGCAGGATTAGGCTTGGGGTCAAGCTTGGGCTCGGACAACGCCTCATCGCCAGGCTCTACCTAAAGATAAAACATTTAGGAAGTGAATGACATTAACAAAAAACTAATTTCACAAAAAAAAAATCTAACACAATAGCATATGAATGAGTATAGAACACACTGTATAATTTAAATCACAGAAATGCGCTGAATGTGATTTATAAACTAAAAGATGCCTGCAAAAGAAAATATAAAATACTAAAATCCTACTGCTGTCTTGAAATACCAGAAGGTCTTTTTGTACATTCCTTTTTTTAAATGAAGCATTAGTTATTAAAAATAGATAAAAAATAAGATCAACTGATGATAGCAATAATATCTGCATTTACAAATGACCGTATATAAAGTATATAGTGTATACAAGGATATAACATAACACGCAGAACAGCTAAAAGATATTTGAATCAGGAGTGAATTAATAATCCAAATCATACTGTGAGGTAGTATAAATAACAGTAGAAGCAAAATCCAGTAAAAAGTACCTTCATCCAGTCCCAGATTGTATAGTCATAACTTTGGTAACCCACTCGCCTCAACATGGTTTGATAGACTCATGCTTTGAACACTTTCTGCTGTTATGCTCAAGCTTAAGTAGCAGTTGAATTTTCACAGGGGTCCAACTCTTACCATCATGGGATCCAACAGTTTTTAGTTGTACTTTCCCTTTAAGAGAATCATACAGATATCTGGGCTCCCAAGATAATCACTACATCTCTGGTAGCAGTTTCCATGGTGTCTGTATAGACTAGCTTTTAATTGGTTATCCTAGCTGTCTCTTCTGCTCCTTGAAGGTAATTACACAGGCTGATATGGTGAATGCTCTTTGCTCTGTGGCAAGACAGTGTTACATAAAATTACATGAAACTTAGAAAAATCTTGAGGGCTATTAGGTAATATAAAAACTGGTAATATATTGCACCAGAGTAACAAAAAAAGAAATGCCTGTTCCTTATTTAATTTAATAACTAGCTAATAGGAGATTCAAAAGTCAACTGAAATAAAAGTATTGATGTTAGCATTTCTTTTAAGCCTCTGGACACTTTTCTTTATCTTTGTCTATTAAAGGTTTAATATTTTCCATATTAAATTTATTTTAAATGAAAAGGAATTCAACATACAGTAGCCTCCAAGGTTGTTTTTAATAATGTATAAGGGAAACACCATATTTTTACAAAGAGGACTATCCTTCTTGAGCTTTGCCTCTTCGGTGTCACACAGCGCTATGTGACTTCACACTCTGACCAGTAACTCCGGAAAGTGCTCTCCAACTTGTATGATGATGAGCGCTACTAAAGAACTAGTACTGTGTTAAAAATACTGCTAAAATTGTAAAACTGTGTGCCTTAAATGTAACAAATAATCAAAGCTGTTAGACTTAACATGAAGTAATGGAAACCAAAGCGACTTTACTCCGCCCACCTCTTTGCTCACAACTTCCTCTTCTTCCTCCAGTGTAAGGGCTGCTAGCTGCTTTGCTCTCTGCTCCATCAGGCTGACATATCGAATCGGATTGGACAGCGCTTCGATCACATCTAGAAAAGACATTTATAATGGTCTAGTCACACCCTTTATAAAGACTATGTTTGAACCATTTATGTACAATACATTCTCTGGCAAAGGATTTTAGAACAGCATGTGGACCAATAGCCCATAACTGACCAAAATACCACACAAATTTATATACCTGTGCAAAGGACTTCTATTGAGCTTCAGGGAGTAGAATTAATGACAGTGTATATAAATTAAATTAGATTAACTTTTTTTTTTACTATTTATGCTTTTGGAGTTGCTTTCAGATTAAATGTCTAACATGTTCTTAAATTTTGATAGTTTCTTGATTTAAGCAGGCAAAATATAAAAAATATATAAATTATTTGGGGGAACACCATCTTTTTCACTATAACTCTTTCAATGATGCAACTTTCCCAAAAAACATATTTTCTGTCGCTCTTCATATTCAAAATATTTTCAAATATTTTGTCAAATATTCTAGAAACTTTTGTGTTATTATTTTAGACACATTATATTTGTCAATACCCTTGACTAAGATGAAGATCAGATCACATTTTATGACAAATTTATTCAGAAAACCATGAAATTCCAAAAGGTTCACATAATTTTTCTTTCCACTGTAGTTTTATTTCAGGATATATTTCAGTTATTTGTGACTCTTGTGTCATATATATATATTGCTTAAAATGAACCAACAAATAGTTTTGAGGCCCTGTACGTAATTGGGCCAACATAGATATCCATTTAACTTCAGATACTCCGTTTCTAGTTTGTGTGGGTCAAAAGCAATAAAGTAATTTAAGCCACTGAGTCGTCATAATTTACCTGCAAAAGTGTCAGGCACGTAATCCTTAACATCAATGTAGACAAAAAGAGCCGGTAATGTCAATGACTGATTCTTCTCATTTCTGAGGCCAATGTAGTGATAACCTGAAGCAGAAGAGGAAACATTTTTATTATTGGGAAAGTAAATGAACAGAGCCTTCCCAAGTGCAACCAAGGCTCCTACCTGGTCGGATAGCAGATACAGGGATAATACGGTGGCCTATAAACTTCCCTCCTTCCTCAAACACTGCTATTCTTAGTGAAGCCAGAGTGGGGAGTACAACCTAAAAAGATGAAGCCATGATAGTCAAATATGTTCATTCAATTTCTAATAACTGGATCATTTTCTTTGCAGAAGACCAAATGCTTCACAATGTTGTTAATTGATCAAATTACACAAATCCTTGTCTTGCTGCATTTTAATAATTAATAGCATGTTCATTGTACAGTCACTAAGTGTAGAAAGAGTCGTCATCATCGGTCTCTCTCATTTGTTGTCATCTGACTTTTTGTATCACTTTTCTCACCTTCTTAAATACAATGGCCTCCTCTTCCCAAACGGGGTTGACCGCATTGCCTTGTGAGGTCTTTGTTTTGAAAGCTTTCCTTTTTGTGTCGACTGGCAGTCCAAACATGTCTAATTCTACATACGTGCCCACCTTCTTATCCGACAGAAACTGTCCAGATATTATCTATACAGGAAACAAAACAGAAGTTTCTTTTTTTTAAATTATAAATTAAATTTGTTCCCTATGAATAAACCTAGTTGTTTCCACATTAGTCTGATTTACAAAGTACTTGTATAGAAATTTTTTGTACCGTAAGAATGGGCATGGACATTGCTTTCTGTGAGAAAACTTACCTTCACAGATAATGTATTTGCTACAATCCCATCCACAGTGTTCTCTGTGAAGGGGTCAAAGTGCTTGTCCGGTCGCCTCATGAACTCTGGTTTGAGCCTGTAGCCACTTTTTCCATTGTACTCATACATCCCCAAGTTTAACTGCATAGAGAGGTCTGAAAAGACACAGCAAACATGGGAAAATGCAGAGGAAAAATTGACTGGCCGACAACACATTTCAAGCACAGACTGGAATACATGCAAGAATGATTGCATTGTGCGTAGTAGTGCCAAGTTATGCCTCATTAGTGATTAAAATGTTAATCTGCCCAACTGTTCCTTTAAACTGTTCACTTGTAGAGCAAAATAATAGAGACTTATTTGGAAAATGGCGAAGAATTCCTGTGTAAACAATACATATTTATATGCTTTACTTCCTGGTTAGTTATGCCAAGTACTTAAGGTTCTCTTTCAGATATGACCGCTGTAGTGGAGGGGATCAGAAAGGACACACGAAGGAGTAAAATATCCAGTCTAGAATATTTATGATGGTGTGAATGCTTTAGGAGTGTGTTTATTCTGTTAAGGAGTATTCATAATAATTTATGCTTTTTAATGCATATGCATATGGTTACTTTCAGAAGAACTATATAAATACAGGTGTGTCACTCAGTCCTTGTACGTGTATGTGCTTATTTTTTGTGGAACTATCTGGATCATCTCCACAGAGCCTCACTCTAGACAGCCAACTCAGAAAACTGACCAGAAACAGTCTGCGCATTGGTGGTAATGGGATCTATCAGGCTTATTTATTGGTAATTTCTCCGATAACAGCCCTGGCATGTTGCCAAAGAGGGAGAAAAATTGGAGCAACCAAATTGCAGGGAGGGGTGGTTGGAGTGACACTGAAACCACTGCAGAGCCTCTGTGAAACTGATTTGGAGAGAAACTATGTTTCTAAATAGAGTTTAGAAGTGGGAGTTGCCAGCAGTAAAAGAAAAAACCCAAAGCTTGTAGTTGACCCAGAGAGAATACAATACATCAAAGACAGGACTTGTTTTTGGGTCAGGTATGTTAAGGGACGCCGTAATGGTACTCTTCTGTCTGAGCAGTGGAGTCCCGCTGCGTACCACGTGTTGGCTTTGTTACGGTATGGCAGGTTTTCTCGTGACCTTCCGCACAGAGCAGGCCTTTCATCGTGCTTGGCAATGACCCACCTATCGTCTGGAAGTTTAAAGCCACCAGCTGACATCCTGCGTTCCAGAACACTTGGGGCATGTAGTTGGAGGAGTCCACCCTGGTGCCTTTGGGATAGATCCGGCTGAGCTGCAGCTTATTGTACCTGATCAGACTTTGTCAAGGAGTAAACCTGACAGCGTCTCTCTTCACCAACCAAAATGGAAGTGCTGCGACATGCATAAATGACGCAGATAACATGCTGACTGATACACATGCAACATTGTTTCTTAAATGCATTGGCTGCAGCATTGGGCTTAATTAATCAAAGTATCATTTGTTACCTTATAGCATAATACAATAAATTATTTCTGAAGAATAAATAAATGTCATTGTCTATTACACTCACTATTAACACTACATTAACAGAATTACGCTCACAATGAAAGGATACTCCACAAACTCCACCGGTGATTTAGTGAGCTGCTCGAGAGCTTTTGTCTCGACAAAGGATGACATCTGATAGCTTCGATTGATTTCTACACCAAATGCAACATTGTATTCAAATAAATGAGTCAGACAGGAAAACATGACAACATCTGGAATTTAGTGTTTTGGTGCTTAATATGCTGTAGAAAAGCAACGTGGCTTACTTTTGGATGTCTCAAAGGAGTTGAACTTCACTGGCTGGACATAATTGACCAGATTGGACATTTCCTCAGTAGCAAAGGCCTCACTTCCTGCCGTTCCCTGGACAACATAGCCATGAACCAAGCAAATGCTAAGTGGGGTTTCATCAAATATGTTTAGATTACTCATTAACCCATTAAATGTTGGGTAAAGAATCTTGCTGTAAAAAAAGTAATTACAGGCTAAAAGAGGATGTATTCTAAAATGTGCACTAGGGGGCATGCTTAACACATGGACACAGCAGACTCCGAGTTTTAACACCAACACACCATCTCCTGAGCCAGAATGAAGCACCGAAACTAGTAATCTTTCTGATGACAGAGCAGAGGTGTTTTCAGGGCTATTAAGTAAAAGTGAAGCATTTGTCTCATTTCAGTGACACAACTGACAAGCAATATTTTACAGAACATACACAGTTTCTTCCCCTGGCAAATTCTTGTTAACATTGGCAATTCTTTTATCGATCTGAGATGATGAAGTAAAATAATACTGGGGCGTAAATAAGAGGAAAATGAAATACCTCATCCATGCATGACTTTTTACATTCATCGTCATCTTCATCATCATCTTCACTCTCAGCCTCCACCTCCCCTGGAAGTCGAAAGTCAGACAAAATCACAGCTCAAATGTTGTGCCCTTAATTTAAAAATTAAGATCTCACAATAAAAACTAAAGGTATTTTTAAAAAGTAATTAAATTATTACTCAGTTTCTTTTCCCAAATCTCAATACTGCCCTTGGAGCATCAACCTGGCCCTTTTTTTGAACAGTACACCGAGTTTGCACTACCTGCTTTACTCAGTATTCAGTCTTGCGACACAGTCCCTTCCATCATGCTCAAACCCATACACCAATCTTCTAAATAAGGCAGATCACTCCAAATTTCTGGGATTATAATCTCACAAATACATAATTACCATATGACTTGACGGGCCTACTATTGAGGCTTTTCCCAGGAGTTCTCTCGACTGCCTCTGGGGAATCATTTTCCAGTTTTTCGATTCCCTCTGGAAAATGCAATCTGTTCAGTACTAACATAAATATTTTGATTGTTGAATAAAACAAATACAAGAGTTTTTCATTTTTGCACTTATGATGCATGTACTTCGTTTAGAATAGAAATTTACTTTAATAATATTTTTTAATTGATTGGGAGTTTAGATTTTAGAAGAGGTGGAGATTTGCCTACATACAAGTTTTGCCTACATACAGTACCATGAAAAAGTATTCACAGATTTCTACATTTTATTACACTGAATTTCATCAG
>JAOVYW010066979.1:0-10966 GCA_025775045.1 Hiodon tergisus
AAGTGCTGATTTTTCTGTCTCTCAGACTGGCTTCCCGGTCCTCGTATTGTACAAAAGAACTGTGTCTTTTATGTGCTGTTAAAAGAATCAATATTTATTTTTTGCTGTTCAATTTTTATTCATTCTGTGACTTTACAAACTTGGGACTAAAAGCCCCATAGGCCGTTTACCTCTACCCATTATTTTACTCATATACACAATATAAAAACATATCGGTGTCACAGCAGCCTAGAGTGGCGCTTAAGGGAGAGACCAGATGGTCACGATTGTGTGAAAGCAGTGTTTTGTGCTCCAATCTTACAGTAACTTGGTTATACTGCTTCACAGGTGTCACAAAAAATATCATACTTGTTACTGGCAGATAGGGTCCTTTAAAAGTTTCAGGTGAGGTGGGAAGGAGAACGAAGATCGCCCTGTTTTCTGTGGGTGATACGTACACCATGTTCGTTTTGTCTTCAGACCCACTATATTTTATATGTATATAATTTATACTACTTAGAACTTACTGGGGATTGTTTTGTGACCTGTACCAATGATCTGTGGATACAGAATAACCTCTGATTTGTGCAAAAGGGTGCTAAGAAACACACAGTCAAATGCAATTCAGTTATAGTTGTGCTATGATGTAGAATTCTAGTAATTCATTTTGTTAACTTGTCCTTTAAAAAAAGAAATGACCTGTAACGGCTCTATTTAAGATCTTGTCTGATATTGGCTCACAATAAAATCAACACGCGCTCTACACCCCCGCGCTCAACACCCCCAAAGGGGCACCGCACCTCTTCTGCTGCCATCCATGCTGTCCGTGCACCTCTTGGTGTTCAGTTACGCCCCGCGACATGAATAAAGTTCCATCTCCCGGTGCAGGACTGGAGGGGCCGGTCTGGAGACGTCATTGCTGGGGCCTGTTTTGAATTTTCCGTGCTGATGGGAAGATTTGACGACATGCCGTGACGACCACCCCTTCTGCCGCCTGGCAGGGCGAGCGCTGTATCTGTGTACTTACACCAGCTGGGCGGCGTTCATGGGGGGGGGGGAAACGGAACTATAACGATACAAGGAGCCATTAAAAAACACCGCCACAGGAATGCCTAATCACCACCTTATGTGGCTTACTGTCAGTCTTCATTTATAACCTGTTTCACTCTGCGTCCGTGAAATCTTTCCCAATTCCTCATCAACTGGCCTGTACATTTATTATATAGATAATATATAACGTGTGTGTGTGTTTCCTCTTCTACATAAATATGTTTACAGATTATTAACTCTCTCTGGTTATAGGAAATGCAGTAAGTGCATGGCTAAGTGTAGGCTTTTGGGTCTGGAGGTCTTATGGACCCGGTGTTGTGCTTTATAAAGAGGCCTCATAGGAACTGCTAGTGTGGATTATAAACGTCTCCCATCATCACCTTCCCCGTTCGGTCTCTATAAGGAAAACTAGACGTGCATGTTCAGCCTTGCTGGCTGGGCACTTTATTTGTTTAGTTACCCTAATATGGATACCTTGAATTGATGCAGTACCAGATGTAGAGCCCTGGAAACCTCAAATCATCACTGTTACCAAGATGCGTAGAAAATAATTCTACAGAAAAAAAACCTTTAATTCCCTTATTTAGGCATTATTCTGGGAGGAAAAAAAAGTAATTTAAATGAGTGAAATTATTGTTTTAAATGTCCTCTTTGTATGTTTTTGTTATTGTTTTTTTTGTTATTTTTTGCGAAGGAGAATTAGTAAATCCCCTCTCTTTTCAGCAGGAGGTTCTCGCTCATAAACGGGAAGGATTTATTCAGATTCTCCCGCTGTGCCTCGGAATGAATTTACATATTTAAAAAGGGCTGTCCTTATTACTGGAGTAGATGGTGGGAATTTAATAATGGGTTATTGTGTTATCACCTACATTAGACTGCAATGCAGACTTGGGTTGCCAGGGCCAACAGACGGAACAGCCGCACCGATTCAGCAGTTTTGTTTTTTTCCATCAGAGATTAGCCTAAGATTTTCCTCAGAGCCTCCAACCTCGGGAAATTGCAACGGCAAACAAAATTACGCCAGTGCCCTCAGCTCTTGGCCTCCGCTCTCCGCCTGGTGAGATGTGAGAGGAGAGGATGTGAGAGGATGTGAGAGGAGAGGATGTATGGGCACCTGGCAGCAGCACAGAGACTTTTCCGTGCTCCAACACCCCCCCTAGTGGACCACAATCAGTTTGATCACAGATCAGCCGAATCAGCCACCCTGTGTCATTAATCGACCATCCCGGTTTGACTGTCTGCCCCCCCCCGTCCAGCTTGATAACCCACAGGGTCGTGACCCGTGCACCTGCTGGTTTGTGGCGGAAAGCTCCTGTAAACATGTGGCTTACAGTGGGCAGGTGAGGGCAGAGTTTTTATCAAATAATGAGTGGAATCCTCAGTTTCCGTCTTTCGCATGGATACATCTGGGTTGCTAAGGAAATCCGTTCCCTCACCTTAAGATGGATAACATTGCATAAAGAAAGAGAGAAACTTTTCTTCAATTAGCATAAAGAGGTGCAGCATGGTTAGGAATTTATTATCTGCAATGTGTCTAGTTTACCCAGGACCCTTGTATGAGTTGCTATCAAAATAAATTGGTTTGCAAATATTGTCCATGCAAAGTTGTAAGAACTCGGAGGGAGCGTGCCCTGGGTACAAACGGGTAGAGGGCTCTTTCAGCACCCGAGTGGGCTACCTGCGGGGTCAGCTGGCAGCAGACGGGCCCAGGGCTGGGCCCACCCCCGCCCCAGGGGCCCCTCTGCACATTGGAGGCATATGTTTCTGCTTATTGCGCCGTCTGCAGCTCCAGGCCCTAACGGATAATGTGCGGTTTGGAAGTGCATGTGGTGAGAGCTGTCCGCATGTATAAACCTTACTGAAACTTCTGCTCGACCCGTTAGGATTGGCAGGAATTTCTCCTTCGCCCTGTGTTTCCCTCCTTTTGTTGTTGGTTTTTTATGGCCAAAACATTAATCATAACCATATAGTGGGGAGAAAATGAGCCAATTAGACTAAACCCTCCACTCCATTTTACTCTTTTCGTTGGCGTATTTACAGCCGGCCATCCCATTGGGCATTGCTGTTATGCTCTCATTCAATAAAAACTTAATTTAAACAGCTCCCGTTCATGCGGCGCCCAAGAAAAGGTTATTTTCTAAACGTCGGTAATGTCGGTGCCCAGTTCTGGCGCAGGACCATAGGTGTCCCAGGTCATCGTTTAGGCAAAGGGAGCCGACCCCACCCCACCAGTGTTTTAGCGTGCTCTTTCTGTTCATACAGGCACGAGATCACAGCTTCCTGGCCTGCTATAATGAAAATAGCGGCAACGCCTTCCGGAACATTCCCTGCTCGGAATTCAGTGGCGTATTTGATCACTCGGACACTTGAGGTCTGACACGCCGTATTAATGTAATTCCCTGTGAATTAACGACCCGATAATAGCTGTTTTGGAATCGCCAACTTGGAGGGGCTAACCCATTGTGCGGCCTATATCTGGACGATGTCAAGCAACCATTTTGTGCTAGAACACTCAACGCTCATTAGCTGAAGTGGAGAGGCAAGGATTTCATTAGGCTGATGGATGATTGGATGGCCAGACTGAGAGAGTCAGATCGGGAATTTTCCCCAGACGGCAGGTTCAGCGTGCCGCTCTTTGCCATAAGAGCCCTCAAATCTTTAACGGCCGCGGTGAGTCTTGGTCCTGGGTTTAATGTCTCCTCCTAAAGGTGTCGCCCCCTACAGGACACGGGCTCCATCAGTGCCTGTTGAGCAGTTCAGAAGTAAGGCTGTCACCTAAGCAGGCCATTGACACAACCAGGTGACAACCTGTATTTATTTATTTACTTACTTATTTTACGTTGAGGTTTTTTGTCTACGTACTGATTGAGCCCCGGGCCCGCTGAGATTAGGCGAGAGCAAGAGAAGACTAGAGGGTCTTATGGGTCCTGTCTCTCTTATGCCAGAATCCTTGCCAAATCTCTCCGCATGCACTGCCCTAGTCACCGATATTGTTATCGTCGTTGTTGCTAAGTTGCTTAGCTGCCACTCCAATCCACAGTAGCTTGCAGAGAATTCCTGCCATTCTTCTGATTTATTATTTCTATTGCTTCTCCCTATTTGCGTTCCTGGGTTGTCACGAGAACAATTGAGGTTAGATGCCCTTCTTAAGTGTACATCCTACTCAACCACACCTAGTTCAAGCTGAACTCGACCAATGTCTGCACATATCTCATTGCAGGCTATAGTTTTCCATTACCTTAGTCTTTTCCCCCCAGTTCTCTATAGGAAAGGCTTTTTAAAAAATCATTCTAATTAGAAATCTATGTTTCAGAATTAAAAACAAAATATTAAAAAATATGTTAAATTATCACATTGCTTCTAAATTCACGTGCCAGGCACAGATAGGCAGAAAGAGGGCTGCAGTTTGTCTCAGGCCGGCATACAGCAGAATTAGACTATTTTAGGTGTGATGTACTGGTAAGAGTGGAAAATGATGGTATTCTCCAGGAAGCCCATTAAAAAGGGGTGCCGTCATGAGTTTGGCCCGCGTGGGAGTGAAGTCATCTCCACCACAGTCTCTCCACTCCAGGTGAAATATTTACACCACGGCTTTCATTTGACGTCCGACGTCCGGGTGCCTGGCAGAGATCGTGGCACGCAAGCGTGTTTACACCTCTCCCTAAAGAGGTCTTCATTATGAGTCGGTTTTACAACACATTTATTTAGTAAGATGGTTAAATGAATCCCAAGTTCCACGGTCCCAGGCTCCCCGCCAGTGAAGAAGAAATGTGTTTTACCTTACCGAGAACTGTTTTTAAGTTATGGCCAGCGCAAGTTATTTGATATGCGATATATATATATAATAATATATATAATTATTATGATGTATAAACACTACCAGTTTGTCCAGAGTGTAGGGTTCATTCCATGGCTGGGGTTGTGTACACCCAGAGGTAGTCGCTGTAGGATAGTTTTTGGTTGGTACCACAGATGACTGAATGCTGTAGGTTAGTGGTGACGAAACCAATGAGAAGGCTGACTGCTTAAGAACAGTCCCACAGGGATGTGCAGAAAGCCTGCATTTAAAGCGCTGGGAAGTGCTGTTTTTATGGACAATTTGAGTGTCTGTGATCTGCTGCAGTGGCCGCACGTCCAACTTTATTTAAATAGTTTTGCCATGAAACTTTAAAAACTGTTAGCTTGAAACGATGAAAATCGTTTGCTACCGTCGGTACCAGTCGCACAACCTTTCCTTTTGTAGAATAAAAAACGAATTTAGACAGACCTTTTCATACTGACTTATACTTCTGTATTTTATATATGAAATACTCTAACACAATACATAACATAAGCAGTATGTTTCTTTTGGAGCAGACTTTTTAAAACGGGAAGCTCCCCGGGTCTTACCATCATGTCAGTGTTTAGCCAATACGGGGTAAATGTCACAGTTTTCCTGTCATTATTACCCCCCACCTGAGCACACAGTGGGTCATTGTTGTGGGCGACGCATCTGCAAGCACAGCAACGTGAGAAAGAACACTGCTGCAGATTAGGAGAGGGAAGAAGAAAGGTTGTCTCCCGCCCCACCACAACAGAGCCCCTCTGTTTGTTTTTTTCTTTTCCTTTTTCGTCTTTTTGTCTGCGCTGGAGGCCCTAATGGGGACGTGATGACACAGCCGAGATCCTGCTGGCGGGGCCGCAGGTGTGTGGTGTGGGGTGGGGTGGGGTGGGGTGGGGTGTGGGGGTCTCGCTTTGTTCCCGTCTCTCCTGCCGCTTGTGTCTACAGATGAGAAAATGGCGCTGACACAAAGCAGCAAGTTCCACTTTAACTTTACTGCTCCCTCCCCCGCTGTCTCGCCAAGGCCGGGCCCATCCTCCTCCTGCGCGGTGGGGAACGAGGGGACCTTGGGAATTTGAGAGGGCTAGTGCCTTATTTATTAGAACATTTGAAATCAATCTAAAGAGAGGACGAGGAACTGGCAAAGGCTGCCCGCTGCCCGGAGAGAGTTTGCGGTCAGACGTTTTGGCTAAAACTGAATTTGGTAGTCCATGCTCTGCGTATACTTGGAGAGCGTGAAATGAATGGAAAAATCCCTAGCAAGTGCTCCCCACACATCCTGTGTAGGTAAACCTTCACCACCGAGTCACTTTCTCAGGTCTTTCTTGCACAGTACTTAGCGGGCATTTATTGCTGGGTGGATTTATTTTAAGCTGCCACCAGAGGGAGAGCAGGTCCAGCTGGTAAGTCCGGAGTTTGGCGCTAATGCTGCAGCCGTGGCACAGGTTTTTAATGCCACGGCTGGGGGCAACGCAGCAGCTGCCAGGCGCTTTACAGAGCACGGTGAGGGCAAGGGAAACCGCGTCGTTTAGCCGCTCGCTACGCTGCCTGTTGCAGGACGGCTGGTCCTCTGAGGCAACCGTGGAAAACTAACCACTTCTAGGGAAATAACATTTCATTTATTCCATATTCAGAGCGGCTTACGCAGCCATTAGGGCATTACCATGCAATAAAAAGCGAAGGGAGACGGTACAGGGGGAGCTAGGATTCCACGAGGTCTCACAGAACACCAATGACCGATGAGCCAAACGTAGTAGCAACCTGGCTTGTATTCAATAATGTAGCGGCCCTGTTTGACCTCGTTGAGTGGTCGAGACCGTTTAACCATGCGGATAATTTGTCTGCCTTTGTCATCTGACGTCTGGCTTTCCAGTCTTCGCCTGCTTGGACAGAACTCTGTTAATTAGAAACACAAGACCTTGTTTTCTCATATTGACAACCTCTGGTTCTTCCAAAGCTTAGTTATGTTCCAGGGGGTCATAGTCATTTGTCAAGGAGTGATGCACAAATGAAATTTGTGAGAGAATATTGGTTTTAGCTTCATTTGAGAGCAGGACTTGTTCTGTACTTATTCAGGAAAAGTCAACTTTTACCAATACGTGTTTTACAGCTGTTTTGTTAACATCTGTAAAAGTAAAACTCCCTCACGTTGTATGGATTTTAATACGGAGGCTAGCACCACTGGGTTGACTCCAGTGTGTGCCTAGCCTCTGTGTTTGTAGCAGACAATCACACCGTTCTGTTCTTCAGCCGAAGCGTTGTAAACTGAAAATGTTTAGCCCGCTACGTAAGGCGTCCGAAATGTTGCTGGACCTCAAGGCTTCGACAAAGCAAAGGGGGTGCATTGGAAATGAAGCCAGTGAAGAGGAAATCGTGTTTCAAAAGGTACAGGGGGGGGGGGGCAAACCAACCGGGAGATGTCCAGTCTTGGTTCCAAAGCGGAAGTTGAGACCCTATGTGGAGTTTGCGTTGTTTTCCACGCCACAGCTAACTTACGACACACGTCACCAAAATGACGCAGTAATGTTTGCATCACTTTGACAACATTTTGATGGTGTCAGCTGGAATCCTGACGAGTGATCGCCCCTACTCCGGGTGGTTGTTGGTACAGTCCCGACCGGGCCACTGTTACGTGGGCAGGTTCCGCTCCTTGATCACGTGATGCTCCGTTTGCCAGCTCTGCTCTGTCAGCGCCACTGAAATGCAGATGCGGTGCTTACGGAGCGGAGGGAATGGAAGTCTTTGTATCCCATTTTCTGTCTGTTGCCAATTCCCCGTTTGTTGTCAATCTGCTAAATCGAGTGAACCGGAGCTGTTAAAGGCTACCCCCAGTGGACAGTCTTGGAATGACAGGCAGCTCCTCTTCAACTCGAGGATGCTCTACGAACAGAGCGAAAAAAAAAAACAGTATACTTTACAAAGCTTAATAAATCTTCTGTTTAGGAAATTATCCACATAAAAAAGAGAAAGCACAGAAGGAGAGAACCGCTTAAAGGAATGGGTTTCGGTTGAATGGGAAGTGCATTGCTGTTATTCATGTGTGCGATTACCCTGATTATTATTTCAGCAATATCCAGCTATGCGCTTTCAAGCGCTGCCAGTCGTGTTTTTGTTGTAAGAGTTGGGAGTGAGGCCTTGCCAACAGCTGAAGGGTAGGCCTGTTTTTTTTTTTCTTTCTTTCTTTTCTTGCTACTCCAGAAGGGGGATTAAGAAATGGATCCCCAGTTTCAAGAAGGGGACAGGTTCTACAGAGGGTCACTGTTCCCTGGGTCTAATCCTGTCAGCGAACCCAAAGTTTATTTCTTCTCTCCCCCCGTTCACTCTCTCCTGCAGCCCCCACCGAGCCTTTACTGTGCAAATTTGCAGACGGAGGGCAGAAGAAGAGGCAGAGCCAGAGTAAATACCCGCAGAACGGGCGGCCATGGCACCGGGATGGGGAGGTAAGCGTGCAAACCCAATTATAACCAGCGGAGAGCAGCCGTGACAAACCGCACAGCAATCTCCTCAAACCCAAACGCTTTGCTCTTTTACTTAATTTCCCATCAGGCCTTGCGCCGGGTCTGCCATGGGCGGCCTTTTAGTCTTTAATAATGAAAATTCGAATAAATTCAACTCGCAGCGCGTAACGTCACAACGCAAGAGCGTGGCGGTAAGCCCAAGTAGGTAAGTCAGCCCCACCTGGGCTCAGTTTGAGTCCCGTCTTTCGGCTGGTAGTAAAATCGCCCCAGGTTTTCCCAGAGGGAGCCTGGCGACCGTTAGGCCTCATCCACGACCTCTCGCTCGGCACGCTCGTAGGCAGGGGTCCGCGGTTACGTTGCACTGGGAGAATTCCTCTCAGCTGCCAGCGATGGAGTCATACCCTTACTAGGGGATCATTAAGAGTCGGTGAGGGCCCTTCCAGATTTAGGCAAACAGACATTCTACTGTTTAAACCTTTTTGGGTTTGCAGTACTTTAAAATATTATTTTTGTAACTTTGGTCAACAGATGCATATTAGTTTAACCGCTAGTAAAAATATAGTAAATCTTTAATTTCCCTTACAAAACATCAAGTGTATCTCTGTCTTCCATGAAGACTTTAAGATATGTTCTGTTCACAAAACCAGACCATGCCTTCTGTAGACATATTGTGATTTGTGGTTGGGCACAATTTAAAAAGGGAGCATTTGCTCTTGGCAACAAAGGAATGTCACCTGACGATGCCTGTCATGTACCCCCCCACTTCCTCCGAGTTTGGGTTGGGACAAAACCGCAACACAAGTACATATAGATGCTCCTAGATAACACATTGTCATAGCAGTGTCACTCTTTTCTCTGACATAAGCTTGACGAAGAGGTTGATTCTGCAATTTATTTAGTCGCTTAAAAGCCCCTCTGCCCGCTGGCTGCGTTACGTATGGTTGAGAATCGAATGAAAAGCCAACGCAGTTGCCTCAGATCCACAGCACGTGAACGCTCTTCACTGTGGGTTCCGCCCTCCAGCTGGCTGGTTGCCACGGTGAAATGAGGCTGCTAGATCCTTAAGTTCCCTCCCTCCAGTTTATGGACCAATGGGAGCCTTTTCTGAGCCGTTCACAGTTTTTTCTAACGTTTCTCGCTTGGTTAGTAGTTTATGGTTTACATTATGGTTTTAGGTTTTGTTAAAGTTGCATGTTTATTCACAAAAGCTATCAAAAATAATAAAACGTTACTTAGCTAGCAGTATTATAGTAGTGAGTAAGTACTATTTGACTGTGGTTGAAAGTTCAGAGTCAGAGACGGATGAGCGCCAGCCCACACACATTTGTACTGATTCTCAGACACCACAGGTGCTGCTGGAAGAATTAAAGGAGAAATCCACCTTCCCTTCGGAGAGTGGAAGACAGGGGCTGACGTTGGCTTATTTATCCCAGTCAGAGGTGTCGATTGCTGGCTGTAGTTTGGTGTGGAACTTTTTCTGGGTCGCTGAACTGGGCAACGTGAGCGTGTACCCTGACCAGGCCGAAGTATCACAAAGACAAGCCCTCGCTCCAACACCATGGCTGGTCTATCAGCATTGGCTCTCTCTCTGGGATGGATTGTTTTCATTTGTTTTCATTTCTGCTCTGCTGTTCTCCTGTGGAACAAATCATTCCGCAGATAACAGCCGTAAGAAAGTCAGCCAAAAAAATGCTGTGAGGGGTGAAATCTAAATATGCCGTAATTTTGCTCACCCAATTTAACACCCTTTATTTACCCCCTGCAATAATAAATATGCATTTAGCGCTGTCGTTGTAACTCCAAACACGTGTGCCATGTGACTTAACTGTTTATCTTCCGGCCACAGTAGGATGCATCACACCTTTTTGACAGTCTCTGCAGGTGTTTAAATAAAAGAGCAACATGACCTTCTATCTACAGCATATACAGTGAAGTCTGTGTAAGGTTCATCGTCGCATTCGTACAATAAAAGTGATGACAATGACCAGCGATGGTGTGCAGCATATATTACAGTGCCTTGCATCAATTACAGTGAATTACATCATTAGCATCAATTACAGTGCATTATGTAATTAGCATCAATTACTGAGCATTACATCATTAGCATCAATTACAGTGCACTGCATTATTAGCATCAATTACAGTCCATTGCATCATTAGCATCGATTACAGTGCATTGCATCATTAGCATCAATTACAGTGCATTACATCATTAGCATGGATTAGTGTATTACGTCATTAGCATAATTTACAGTGCAGTATTTGCAGCTTAGTTAGTTACTTATTTACATTTATTTATGGCCCAGGGGCATTACGTACAGCCCTTCTCCGAGTGTATCTGAATGTGTGTTATTTTGTGCATTTCAGACGGGGATGGCGTTAACGTACGATCCTGCTGCAATGCAGAACGGGTAAGAAAGTCCCAATCAAATTCCTCCTCACGTTTCTCTCAGTCTGGTTTTCAAAAGCCATCTCAGCAGCTTCCCCGCGGTCCACCCGTCCCAGCGGACGTACGGTGTAATGGCCACCGCGCTGCATCCCCTGCCCGCAAAATCCACGCAGCGAGGAAGTGTGGGATACCATGCAGCCGAGTGGCGGGCACCCCTTCTGAGGGCGGCGCACACGCCCACGCTCGCGGCTCGCTTGCAGGACCGCCACA
>JAOVYW010067011.1:0-21358 GCA_025775045.1 Hiodon tergisus
GAGAGAGAGAGAGAGAGAGAGAGAGAGAGAGAGAGAGAGAGAGAGAGAGGGGGGAATGAGAATGAGAGTGGGGAGGGGTGGAGGGAAAAGAGAGAGCGAGAACGAGAGAGAGGGAGGGAGGGAGGGAGAGTCGCAGGATAAATCCTTACAACATGATGATTAGGGCTCACAAGCCCTTACCATGACATGGAATGTAGGATCCAGGATTACAACTCAACAGAATAACCAGGGGCACAAACTGAACAGGGAGGACTTGTGTTGGAGAGCAAGAGAGGACTGATGCAGGGATCCACACAGCAACAACCTGTGACAAGACAGATTTCAAACTTAACCAGCCGGCCTGCTGTTCTCCACTGCCTTAACCGTTTATCCGACTGCATGACTAGCCCCCTTTCTAACATCTGGACCACGCTGCGCCTTATTTAATGGAGGGCTCTGGATTCTGCTCACGCCAAACCACAGCAGTACAACCAGGCGGGGCCCGAAAGAAACTTTGCCCTGCAGACTTTCTGAACTGAGAGCTTGGACAGAACAACGACACGATGGAGTCTCCTCTACTGCCAAAGTCAGGCAGCGACAACATAAGGAGGAAGGATCTCTGGGGTGCAAGAAATCATTCCATTGATTAATCCACGTTTCCTCCTTATCTTCTGTACTTTGTTTTGTTGTTCTCAGACTTTGCTCTTTTTATTTGTATTTTATTTAATTGTTGCTTGAACAGGGGTACAGATTGAAAATATCACTGAAAGGCTTGTTGAATCCTTGCAAAGATCAGTATTCCAGCATATGTAGACACACACACACACACACACACGCACACGCACAGACACCTTCTCCTTTCTCTCACGTTTAATACACACAGACGGGTGCTCAGTATCTGACCTGCACTCAGTCATTCAGCCAAGACCACAAACACGTTGCAACTTCTGTTCTCCGGATGCCTTTAAGGTCCAACAGGATAACAGTGGACCACTCTTTGGTTTGTTTCTATTCCCATTATTTCATTTTATTTCTTCATATTCTGCTATCCTGGAACTTGCTCCCCCTTTCTCCCTTTACCCAGCTCTCCCACCCTTCATCTCTGTTCATACACTTCCACTAACGGCGCCCCCCAGCAAGAGATAACGTGTCCTTCTGCCAAAGTGCCAGAAAGCATGCCACCATCGCGACGGGGTCCTCTGTTGATTCTAAAATAGACTCAAACAAGTGCGGAGAGGAGAGGAAGAGGAGAGAGAGGGGGGAAGCGAAAAGGGATCGACTATACAACTGAGGGATGAGTCGCCGGGAGCCCGCGCTCGATGCGGATTGCCCACACAGGTAACAAATTAACTTTACTCTGTCGCTGTCCACTCACCTTCTGTTTACCTGGGTACAGACCTGCTCCTTATGGGGCCAAGCAGTTAAGCTCACTGCCACGTCTGAGAGTCTCTGCTTTTGCAGGATAGGGGAAATGGCTCTTACACTGCATCGCTCATACTAATGTCTCATTGGGTGCATTTCTGCATGGTTTATTGGCTGTGGTGCTGTGAATTAGAGTGTAGTCAGATGAACAATGTCCTCTTGAGAGAGTAATGAGCTTGAAATTAAGGTGACCCTTTAGCGTCTGTCACACGGACATGTTTTAATATGTGATACGTTAAATGTAAAAGTTTGTTTGTAAGTGTAATGGCCAGTTTGAGTAATCCCACCCTTCATTGATTTCCATTATTACAGCTCCAAACACACACACACACACACACACGATCACATACATGCACACGTGCACACGTGCACACAGACAGGCTTTATTGCCCCCTTATGATATATAAACAAGAGAAGGAAAGCTGTTTGTACTGTAACTACTTTTACATTGGAATCCCATCATATTTACCGGAATTTATTTAAGTCATTGCTTTGTACAAGATTAAGTTGGAAAATTAAGTACTGACATTACAAGAAAGAAAGACATATAAGGTGACCTACTTGTGGAAAACTATCAGACAAATTAGGGGTGTGATCAAAAGTCATATGCAAAAGCATGATGGGAGTTTGACAGAAGCAACTACTGCCATTAACTTTTGATTTGAAAAGGGATAATAACAACTGTTGTGTCCCACTGAGGCCAATTCAGCAGATTCACCACGTTCTCAAAGCAGTAGGTGGTCATGGTACAGGACTGAGAGCCAGTAGGCTGCTGTTCCAAATCCAAGCTGGCACACAATTTAACTTGAAGTTCCTTCAGCAAAAATCTGTTATGCTACGTTGGTCTCTCTTGACAAACAGGTCTGTTAATCAACTAAATAATGTAATCTTGGATCGTAGACATCTGTGTTTAATCTGTTCATCCACACACTATGCAGCTTCTTAATAAACAAGGCTGCCTGAAGTTGACTCGTTCCCACCTCCTTCCAAGTAGCATATACCAG
This sequence comes from Hiodon tergisus, assembly GCA_025775045.1. Lineage (NCBI taxonomy): Eukaryota > Metazoa > Chordata > Actinopteri > Hiodontiformes > Hiodontidae > Hiodon > Hiodon tergisus. Next base: position 2,406 of record JAOVYW010067011.1, read on the forward strand.
AAGAGATGTATTAGATGAATCAACAGACCTTTCCACCATTCTTTGTTCATAGAAATTTAAGGCTCAGACCATGTCTAGACCTATCTCTGTCAGCCTGAAAATACTCAATGTTCCAGATCCTGTTAGAAATGGCCTAAGAGCCTTATAAAGGAAGCTGGCGGTGTTGGGTTCTGGAAAGAGTTAATGTGTGTGACAGTCCCGCTGGGTTGTGGCATGGTACTGTGGACAAGGGAACAGATGCGCCGATCCCAGGGTATGCTGGCTCTGGTCTCCCTGAACCGGTCCATCACTCAGCAAGCCGAACACGATCATCCTACCGTAAAAAAAGGGAGCGAAGAAAAGAAACAACCTCTTTTAATGTTTTTTCTTATAATATTTCCTCACAGGTTATAAATAACCCTAATTGTTAGATGCAGGAATTTAATTGCCTAATACTTTAACAAAAATGAATCAGAATGAGGAAGCAGGGCTCAAACAGGGGAGGAGGGAGCCAGGATGGGTAAGGGTGGCAGAGGGAATGAGTAAAATCGACAATAACACAGAGGCTTTTTTTAAACAGATGCTGTTTTAATCCACACCACCCAACCTCCGTAAAGTTGGCTGAGTTTTTCACTTAGCACTCTCCGTCCAAAGTGGCTGACGGTGGGACAGATGCACTTGTGTGTATTGCTTGTTTCCTTGTTTTATTTCCTCTTTAGCGTGTATACATATATATATATATATATATAAATCTGTTTGTGCGTATATATCTGTATATATGTACATGTGTGTGGTGGCGGTGATTAGCTTTAAAAACGTAACACGAGAGCCAGCCATGCTGAAGGAAAGAAATAAGCACATCACTGGTTGTGCGTATCTCACTCAGATATTATAAGCTGTAGTGCTCATATAATGTGAAATTGGTTTCAGAAATTCTGAGTGATATATATAGTTTAAACTTTAGAACAAAAAAGTAACCATACACTGCTCAAAAGAGTGACGTTTCTGCAGTGACTAAACTAATTGCGCAAAATGGGGGAAACGCGATCAGCTCATTCACAACAGACTGACAAATATTTCTCTTTCCACAGAATCATAAACATTTGGTGTCCAACTTCAGGTACATTTATGGATGTATACTTAGCAACTGTTTCACTTGTCATCAGATATCACCCCTGGAACCAGTTCCCAGGGTGATCTGATGCTTCTGTGCTTCTATGTGCATCTATCAACTCTCAGCACGGATCAGCTAAATAAAATGTCAATGATATGGGTTTCATGCCCAGCTCTGACATATCTATAGACCTACAGCTTTTATTTACGTGGAAGAGAGAAATGAGAATAGAGTGGGGCAGCACAAAAACAAATGAGGGAGAAGTTGAGCGGCCGGGATGCTCAAACAGTTACACGCTGAGGCACACACACATGCATGCAGACAGGCACATCCACATGCACATCCACTTGAATGTTTGAACACGCATACACAAATGCACACACGCACGTGTATGAACACGCACGCATAACACAGACACACACAGACACCCACACGGAAAAGCATGTATGCACATGCACACACGCTCATTCATCTGAGTACACACACATACACACACATTCATTCATGTGAGTACACACACATGCAAACGCGCACACACACGTACACATGTACATCCACACACCGAAGTTAAAATGTCTTGCTGGAGGATTTGGGATGGCAAGCAGAGCGAATGAACCAAGGTCACAGCAAAGAAGAGGTAAATTTAACAGCGAGTAAAATGCGGTCACAAATCCATATATCTTTTTGCTGTGATTCACTGCCTCCATATATTATTTTTTATATTTGACAATGGGTCATTTGAGGGTATGTGTCTGAGTGTGCAGGCCTTTCTGGCATCACTCACTCATCTGAGTTTGCTGCTATGTTAACCGGTTGTAGACACTTATTGCGCTATTCACAAGCAGTGCTGCATATACCTTGTCTAACCCCCCCTTCCAAAAAAAGAAAGAAAATCAACACACTGTTCATGCAGCAGAAAGCCTCCCGCTGCTCTATTTCCCTCTCCTGTGTCTGCTTTGATCACCTGAGAAATGGGTGATGAAAAGCTGTGCTATGGGTCTCAGTTGTTACTAATCAACCTAATTAGACTGATTATAGTAAAATGATGCCTGCTGATGAGGTGCTCAATCTTTCACAATGAGATGAAAATATCATCTAGTGTGGGAACATTTATATAGATAATTATGACTACAGTGTGACTAATGTGCAGCATGTTATCATATAAGGGTGTTTAAATCAGCATATAAGGATGTTTTATTCTTAAAGTAATACAAAAGTACCCTTTACAGAAATGTCTATTTTTAATTTTAGCCACGTTCCTATGAACAAGTGCAATCACTCAAAGAAGTTTACAGTGCCGATATTGGCACCCTTGGTAAATATATGGGCTGTGGAAAAAAATGTCTCTATTTTTCATCCTCTTGATCATGAAAGATATCATCAAAATATTAACAAAAATCGAATCAATGTCTCATTGAAAGTTCCAATAACGGTGGAACTAAACAGGAGGTGCTTGAGTTTGTTGTCTGATGATAGCATTTTATGCCTTTTTTATGATCGTAGTTTTGGTGACTTAGTTTTGGTTATTTAGGTCTGACCCAAAGACGTCTGCAATTCTCAAGTTGTGACCCTTGGAGATTCTTTTGTCATCCGAATCATCCTTCTCCCTGTGCGTGAGATCAATATAGAAACAAGTCCTCTTCCGTTTGATACGTCTCCAGTTGCTTTAAAATTCTTAATTATTTCCCTGATAGTGGAAACGGGCATTTTAAACTGTTGAGCTATTTGCTTATAGCCATTTCCTGATTTAGTTAGATTTTACTCATAAGAATTTCTAATTTTGGCACATATGTTTTATTATTTTAATTCATTTCACATTTTTTTCAAATTATTTTACTTCAATTAAGGGTTCTATTATTGCTAATATTTTGAATGAAAGATCAAGATGATAAACAATAAAGACATTTTTTTCACAGCCCGTTCTGCTCATATTTACCAAGGGTGCTAATGTTATTGGAGGGCACTGTAAACAGCGAACACAAAGCATATATGTCAGATACATTTCAAAATAAAGTTGCACTGAATAAGGGATGGGCTGCTTGGTGGGTGCTTGGGGGCTGGGGATTGGGTGGAGCTGAGGGAATGAAGGGTCAGTGAGTGGAGCTAGGCTAGGAGCTGGTGAGTAGGTGGACCTGAAGGACAGAAGGGTGAGTGGGCAGTGCTGAGCTAGGTTGCAGTGAGTGGGTAGGGCTAAATGAAGGGGTTAGTGAGTTGGCGGGGCAAGGATAGGGGGTTGGTGGGTTGGTTTGAGCTTGGTTAGGTTCTTATGAGAGGCGAGAGCTTAGTGAGTTACTAGTGGATGGAGCTAGACTTGGTGAGGATGGGATCATAAATATGTTAGAAGAAAAGCATGATGACATCTGGTTGAAGGAGATTTTGAGACAACTGCCACAGTTTCAGCTTAAACAGGGTCTTAATCTGCTCTCCCTCCCTATCAGAACGTGATTGCTTTCCTACGCACTCATAAACTTCCCATAAAACCAGCTTTTATTCTCCTTTCTTTATCATTAATCGAAATGTGCCACCATTTAAATGAGTATAGTTGTTTGTAAACATCGCCGTTCTATGCATGGCCTGGATATTATTAAATACCCACAGAGAAACTGATTGCCAGCAATTTAGATTTTCAATACAAAAGCAATAATAATCCGTCAAAACAGTGTTATAGTTGACCTATGACAGCTAAATATTGTCTGAAATCACACAAAGATAGCTACTGTATCCAGGAAGTAAAGAAACACAATGGAGGATGAGGAGAGTGTGGAAGAATGAAGAGACCATTCAAACACACTCAAACACACGTATGGTTTAGAAGAACCCAGAGGTGATACATAGTAACATATACACAACTCGCATTAGGAGAATGCCATTCCTGTCTCAGCTCTGAAATGATGGACGTCAGAATCAGGCTCAGAATCAAGTCAAACACAGTCTGAACGATTGCCGTGTCTTTGAAAGTACACTTGAATGACAACTCCTTCTCGAAAACCATGTGTCTCTCTTCTAGTTCTTAGGGTTGCTGATACTCAGGTACATTTCCAGTGGAAATATATGTGAGGCAGAGTGTCCAACATCAGAAGCCAGAGGACAATGAAAGTTAAATGCAGTTATCATGATCAATGTTATTTTGGGCCCTCCAAATCTGTGATTCTGTGAATGTGAAAACATTCACATTAATTAACCTGTGGCAAACCTTCTAAATGATAGACTGGCATTCCACCTTAGGCAGAGCTAAAATCTGGTGAAGATCTAGAAATACATACATTCATATAATCTTCCACATCTACATGCAGCGACTCTTCAGATTACTCTAACCACGACTTTTCTGACCTCCGTTGGCAGTGATGGAGATGCTGGCGCTGCCTCTGCCTTTCTGCATCGTCCAACTGGATGACTTACATCTGACAGGTCAAAAATGGTCCAGCGGCCCTGTCTTTGTCATAATGTAGAACCTAGGCCATTTTATTGGAGGAGGTTCCAAGCATCTGATTCATTAAGATGAACTGTCATACATCGAAGCCCAATCAATTGTCATGTACACTTGAACACCTTGTTTGAAATCAAGGACCTGTCTGACAGCTGAAGGCTTTGCACATCTCCTCATCCATCACAACATCTTGTGGCCTTTGTGGAAAATGAGTGTTCTTCTTTTATTGGACATGGGACAATTTGGTGCAACAAAATTATCCCCCAGGATAAGACCCCTCGGCATTTTTTCTCCTCCTTCCACCACTAAATAGTGTCAAAGAATTTCAAACCCTTGCTTTTTTATATTTGAGCATACATCTCTATTTTTATTCCGAATGTCAACTTTTATATTACTACAGAATATGAAAGTAAAATTAAACTAGTAGACCTTTGAAAACACTGAATTGCATTTGTCTGAGTATTGTTAAATTCCTGTAGTTAATGCCAGTGCATAGTTTTATAATACGATTTTTGTGCATTTCAACTCAATGTGGACGAGTGTCTGAAAGAGAAAAAAACTGGTTAAAAAATCCCTTTGTCTTTGAGGATTATGTATTGACTGTGAAAAGTGAAGTGTTTAATTTCTTTTTTATTTCTTCGTACAACGCCAGGGAGCATGGGAATTACAGTGGCACTTTGTGTCAATCTGGGACTGAGAAGTAGAAGAATGGGCTAATGAAAAACTGAAAGTGTCAACTTTTCTTTGCTTTCATTCTTCTTAAGTGACAAGACAATATAATAGATTATGGCTAATGACCTGGCAGACGGCTTACATGATAGTAGTGCCAAATGACGGATGCTTTATGTGAGTGTGGGGAGCCGAAAGGTCTAATATTCAATTTTCAATACCAGAATCAAGGAATTGCACATCTATATATTTAGGGGTTAGGGCCTGTCATACATACTTAAAAGGGGAAAAATCTCAGAGGTCATCCATACAGAGCATCCTTTTGAACCTACAAATAACTGATTGTTTGATAAAAGAAGGTGTACTTATTTTACCAGCACACATTTATGGACTTGCGAGTTATAGCATTCTGCAATTTAAATATATCAATGTCAAATTTTCACCTTTAATACCTACAGCACATACATAAAAGACAACGTATAACTGGATGCCACTAGCGAGTCCTTGAAATGTGCTGAACTTTAATAGAGAAATATTGGTGCATATATTGTAATATGCTAGCTGTATTCTTTTTAATAAAGTTCTGGTTTATGTAGCATTATTTCACTTGAGCAACCTAACCCTAACATAAATTATAACTGGCTGTGGCATTGATTTCTCAACGGTTGTCGCAATCACACAAACCTCCAGCAATGAAACAGTCTTTGACTGAAGGCAAATTGGAAATATATGAATTAATAAAACAGAGCACCCTATAGCAACCAAATTGCATTGTATCGATACGATTACATAAGATAAGATTCAGCGATATTTCATCAGCAGATACATGACTTAATTTAGAAGGTACCAGTTTAGTGAACTATCCCCACCAAATACTAAACTTAATGATTAATGATTTTTTTGGCATTTTGCATTTTGAGTCAGAATTTTTGAGAAAAACATCACAATTATCCACCCGTGAGAACAAACATGAATGAATTCAGAGGATCACGTCCAAGCAGAGCTGGGCTGCCGGTAATTATTTCAGTACTGAAGTCCACGAGCAATGATATCATTCAAAGGACACTGATGTCACTTGCTAGACCGAAGCAGGTATTTAAAAGGAGTGGAACTTCTTTCTCTGGATTCATCCTTTTCTTCCCAGCTTTCTTCAGTGCCAGTTGAGTTGGAAGCAGGAGTTTCAGGAGTAAACTAGGACTGCTGTCTTGTACTTCTATGCCTTGACAGATGTCAGTTTGAAATTGTGTGTCAAGGACAGCAGCGTTAAATCCTTGGTGTCCCATCAGTGCATCAGCTGGTATGGCACAGCGGGTTGCTGTTTTATGAGTTGAAGTTGAAGCTGTGCTGTTAGCTTTGATCTAATCTGGTCTCTATGAGCTAGGGAGAGCTGTGGAGTGTTGTGGAGAACTAGGACCGGCCAATTGGAATATATTCCCACAGATAGTCATTATTTGGTGCTGGTACTAATCGGAACATGCACAAATGCACATATGTATGCCAGGAAATGTCCTTCAATTTAAACATTTTTAGAGCACATTGAAACCAGAATAAACTGTACACTTCAAAGGCTTCCTAAGGCTTTTCAATTGCCTGTTTGCCTCACACCAGACAAAAAAGACAAGGTCAACAAAAAAGTGTCTGAGTCAGTAATGATCAGGTATTTGAATTTCATTAAATTCCACGTTATTAACTATATTTAGTAAACACTCGATACCATGTTCAATACCTGAGCCCTATCAAAGACAAACACCAATTCCATGATTCTGAACCTGTCCAGTTCTACATCCCGTAGCACTCAGGTAGACACATGCTAAATTGTTTTATGGAAAGGCGTTTTTTTTTTTTAACAAAAGGTCGTGATTTTCAGTATTATCAGATGCAGTCAGATTAAGTGCAATTGTTACTCAACTAGTTGGAAAATGAGTTTATTCCCTTCAGATTAGGCCTAAATCTAAATCTAAATCGGACAAATAATGTGCTTGTAAAATCAATATCAATCAATTGCTATTAGATCAGTAACACTAAACACTATGTTAACATTGTATATACTCTGATGAATGTATCAGAGTATATACTCTGATAAACCATATAAAAACGCACCCATTTTTTCTTGAATCATAAATTATTTGTTTACAAAAAGTAATTATTCTGTATATTGATCTAGCAATCTAGAAATAGCAGCAAAAGACAGGCCGGTATCTCCCCTTTGCTCCGACTGTGTCTACAGTTGACCTTGCAGAGAGCTCGGCAGTTTCTAAGTATTGTTGTATAATCACTAAAGCAAATTTTAGAGATAATGTAGCAGGCCGAGGCTCTTCAATTATGTAAAGAGATTAATTGAAAATATATATCAACAGATGAATGAAAAACACTATATTATGTATACAGTATTTCAACCATTGGTCTGAGTTCACTTTTGTTCACCGAGTTACATTTGAGTTCAAATCTAGTGCAACTGTAGAACTGCAAATTCCATCAAAATAAAGTTACATCATGGCTCAATATGTTGGCACAACAATTTTTATGTATATAACATACAATCTGTATAATACAAAAACATTAAGACTCTCATTCATAAAACAATCTCAGTTAAAAAATATTACATATTTTAAAATATTAATATAGCTGTCTGTAATTTCTGAGAGATGCTATTTGGAAATTGCATTTTTTCCCTCAAATGGAACCTTTTAAAATACACCTTCGTATCCATACAGGAGTGATGTAAGAAAATTAGTGATTACAGATTGTTATAAGCATACAGCAAAATATTTAGTGGCACAGCTTTGTTTTCAGGGGCAGACTTGAACGTAACCCAATCCCTGTGAGCAATGTGACAGAAAAGACACCAGCCAGCGGCATCATGAATCCTCTTGTTCTCAGTTTATTTTTTTAATAAGAGAGTTTGGGCTGCAGAATTAACTACTCGAGGATGGTCTGCAGCTGGTGTCCGAAGGCCACTGAACTTGGCTACTGCAGGGCATACTGCAAAAAAAAAAAAAAAACGAACTGTGGTTCATCATAAGCCTCCTGCTAACGGCCTTTCATGCCAACACCAAAAGACAGAGGCAGAAATGGGCCCAAATGTCATTGTTCAAAAACAAAAGGCGGTTTGCTGGCTGGCGGGATTAAGAGGTATTATCACAATATTGAATTGTAATGCAGGGTCGAAAAAAGGCATTTGTTAGGACTAACTCCCTTCCCTGTTCCCCCTTTCTCTTGTCGTGTTTCAGGCAGTAGGCGGCTGAGATGGGCGTCTCTCCAGACCGACTGAGTGTCTGCCTTCGGCTGCTGCTGTTGCTGTGTAGCGCCTCCTGCTGCCTGGCTCGCCCTTTCGGGCCGCCCATCCCCACTGTCAATGTGGCCGTGGTATTCAGCGGCTCCACCTATCAGACTGAAATCAAGGGACGCTTGAGCCGGGAGAACTTCATGGACCTGCCCCTGGAGGTGAACCCCATCACGGTGCTGGTGAACAACACCAACCCCCGAGCCCTGCTCACCCGCATCTGTGACACACTGGCCGCCAACCGGGTGCATGGCGTGGTCTTCGAGGATAACATCGGGTCCGAGGCAGTGGCCCAGATCCTGGATTTCATCTCCACCCAGACGGGAGTGCCCATTGTGGGGATCAGCGGGGGTTCTGCTGTCGTTCTGCCACACAAGGTCAGCGGCGACACATTTCTGTTACTATTTGGTTGCTTACCAGACACTTACATCTACAGAAACTTACACAGTATATTTGCTGAACTTAAGTCAAGTTACCAGTCTTATTTGGTGCTTCTAAAAGCCTCCCACCACAGCAACAGACTATCCTGCAAGTACACTTGCTGTAACTACTCCAGTAAATGTTGGTCATCGTCAGGTATATTCAGTAAGTCTAATGACAAGATGGCAGACTAGTTTTTATAAGGCCTTCCCAACATGGTATAATTGAATAGGCTGTTGCTTATGTGTACTTCCTATCCCATTGTTTCACTTAGAGGCTCTCTGAGTTGGTTGAGGTGTCTTGCCTAGTGTACCAGAGTCGGTGTGCGATACGAACAGGCACGAAGCTCGTCAGTGAACCGCACTCTTGACAGACTGTGCACCACATGGGGGGGAGCAGTTGCATAGAGTTCATTAGAATGAAGTATTTGAGGTTCTAGACTGAGTAGTTTTAATTTATTTTGTGGAGGAGCCAGGTCTATACTGTGTATACATGGTAACGATCAGCTCAGACGTCATTGAAAAATAATGAATTTTTAAATAGACAATATGAGAATATTGTAATATGATTTACTCCTGAAAATAAGAACCAATTACAGATGTGGTCAAATCTGTTGGTACCTGTAGCACGCCGACGTGCTTGGTTCGGGAATAATCGGTAAACACACTTCCGGGATCTCCGGCTTCTTGCCGACTTTATTTTAATAAACAGCAAATAAACAATAATCGCTCTTCAGGGCTTCCCCCCACGGGTTCACCCCAAACACAAAAAATTAAAATAAACTAAACAAAATACCGATCAAATTAACTTTAAACAAAGACGAAATGTCGGCGCCCTGACCACCGCCCTGACCACCGCTCTCTCGCCCGACTCCAGCACCTACTGAGGGATCACAGGTCGTTAAATGCAGTTTGCAATTAGCATGATCCTCAGCCGGTGCTGATGGGCGTGCCTGGACCTCTCCCGTGCGTGTACTCGAGACGGACGTGTGGCACAGTACCCCTTTACAAAAAACAGAGTGCACTCTGAACTAACTTGAAACTGATTAAAGTAATCGGCATCCAATATTGTTTATTCCATATTTAATTGAAATCAGACTTTGCGTTTGTTTTTCAACATATTGTAAATAACACTAATGAAAATGGCATGGATAAAAATGATGTGACCCTCAAACTAATATTTTGTTGCACAACCTTTAGAGGCAATCGCTGCAATCAAACGTTTTCTATAGCTCTCAACGAGACTTCTGCACCTGTTAACCGGTAGTTTGGCCCACTCTTCCTGAGCAAACTGCTCCAGCTGTCTCAGGTTTGATGGGTGCCTTCTCCAGACTGCAAGTTTCAGCTCTTTCCATAGATGGGGTTCAAATCAAGACTCATAGACAAGCACTTCAGAACAGTCCAATGTTTTGTTCTTATCCATTCTTGGGTTCTTTTAGCTGTGTGTTTTGGGTCATTATCCTGTTGGAGGACCCATGACCTGCGACTCAGACAGAGCTTACTAACACTGGGCAGTATGTTTTGCGCCAGAATGCCTTGAAAGTCGAGATTTCATTGTGCCCTGCACAGATTCAAGGTACCCTGTGCCAGGCGCAGCAAAACAGCCCCAAAACATAACTAAGCCTCCTCCATGTTTCACTGTAGGTATGGTGTTCTTTTCTATGAAATCTTAATTTTTTCATCTGTGAACATAGAGCTGATGAGTCAGTTTTGACTCATTTGTCCAAAGGACATTTTCCCAGAAGGATTGTGGCTTGTCAATATGCATTTCAGCAAATTCCAGTCCAGCTTTTTTATATTTTTCTTTCAAAAGTGGAGTCCTCTTGTGTCTTATTCCATGGAGGCCACTTTCAAAAAGCGATGGATGGTGCGATCAGAAACTGACGTACCTGGGAGTTAAACTTGTATCTCTTTGGAAGTTATCCTTTGTTCTTTTTCTGCCATTCGCACTCAGGGATTGTTTGATAAAAAAAGGTGTACTTAGGCATCCAATGAGGTTGGCTACAGTTCCATGGACCTTAAACTTCTTAATATTTGCAACTGTTGTCACAGGAACATCAAGCTGCTTGGAGATGGTATTGTAGCCTTTACCATGCTTGCCTTTTATTTTCTTTCTGATCTCCTCAGACAACTCTCTCCTTTGCTTTTTCTTGTCCATTTTCAGTGAGGCGCACACAATGATACAAAATGGCACAGTAACTACTTTCCTCCATTTAAACAGACTGAACGACTGATTCCAAGATTGGAGACATGTGTGATACTAATTAAAGAAACTAATTAGTTTGGAATATCACTATAATTCAATTATTTATGATGTTTTCTAGCAACAATTGTGTCCAGGCCATTTTAGAATATCTTTGTGAAATGAGCAATAATTCATCTCTTTTCACAACTTCTTTGCTCTAGTATACAGGCATGTAAGTATACAGGATGCAATAGCAATTTCATCACTTTTCAGGAGGAACAAAGCATAACTTCAATGAGCTGTAAGGGTACCAACAAATTTGACATCTGTGACTAGACTGCTTGTCTCCAATTCAGAATACTTGGAAAACTGAGTGTATTCTGTTGTATTCTATTGTTTTCTGGTGAGAGACACAGTACTTCTGCAAACTGTATCACATTTTTTGCCAAAGTGATTAAAATGAATTGGGACCCTTGACTGAATTTCAGTATCCAAGTAACCAGAAATCTGTCAGCTCATTTGTGTCTGTTGATTGCTCAACTGTAACACATCCAGTTGCTGCTATTGGAAGGAATCTGTTAGTCATGTGGATGTTGTGTGTCATTTTTTTCTGTGTCCTACTGAACCTGACTCCTTGTCTAACAGTTAATTTATGGAACATTTCCTGTAATCTGAGCGCATTGCTCTCAATAAGGAATGCATTTTCTAAGCCTTTTCCATTTGAGCTAGAAGAGCTTGCAATTATATATTATAATTATTATAATTATATATAACAGATCCTAGGAAATAAATTACAAGTATAAAAATAATGTGAGATTAATGTGTTTACCAATAGGCTCACATTTGAAAGTCAGTATTTTGCCACCAGGTACACATTAAAGCAAATATCACAGCATGAAAAGCTGTTAGGTTTGTAACATGCTCCAGAACTAAGCTGTAGTAAAGAATGACTCTTCTTACCCCATATGAAGCACAGAGATTGCACTACTCTGCAATGTGTAGCAGTCACAGGACAGTGATGTGTGGGGATGAACCTTGCAGGACTGATGTGTGGCAGCAGCTCACGCTTTGGCCTTGGGCCTTTTTCTCCTGCAATTGGGGTTTCACTGCAATTTTACAGTGAGGAATTCAGAAATTTTGCTACTTGTGCAAACTTAATACTTGTATTGGTGGTTGGAGTACTAATAGTAGTCTTATTAGTAGCAATAGTACATGCCTCAGGTGTGAAATTCTTGAATGACTTAATAGCCGATGAATATATGAGTGAAGGAAAAGAAAGACATTGCTTTTATCCTCAACTCTTTTTTGAGTGCTTTAATAGTTGCACATTCTGTGACAAATGTCTCTGTTCAGCTGTTTCTTCTGAATAAGTAAAAATATATTCTTTCTTCAAAGAACTCAATGGTAAACGCTGTACTGTGGCAAAATAGACCGTTTTCATTTTTACATTGTCTGCCCTTGGGTATTTTTTTCTTTTAAGCTTTTTTTTTAGCAGACAAGTAGTCTCGCCAGTTTCTATCTGAGACTTGCTCTACACTGCTCAGGCTCTAAGGGGGCTCCCGGGGGCCAGACATAGACCTCATTTTCCAGAAAAAGAGCAGCCTGGAGCCCATGCAAAACTGGAACAGCTTTTTATCACCACCAGGTCTAAACGTATGTTACTTTCCCCTTTGCCTTTCAGACAGGCTCAGAGGTCAATTGCACAGTGTATGTGTGATTGCATATATGTGTGTGTGTGTGTGTGTGTGTGTGAGTATATGTATGTTTGCGTGCGTGTGTCTTTATGTTTATAGCTGTGTGCGAGCAAGCAGTCTAGTCTTGCAAGGGCAGGATGAAGAGAGGCAGTGTCTTTCTTACTGTCTCTCACTTATCGACACTGGAAGCAAATAACTGTAATTGCATAACTTAATACATTTTTGGAAGAAGGCTATTTTTTGTCCAGCAGACATCTTTATCCAGGTGATGTGGAGAACTTTCAATTATATTAAGCTATTTCTTAATTACAAAAGCAATTTAAGAATCATGGAGGGAATCACACCTTTGTTGATGCTCTGGTGAAACCTCAGCCACAACATTTGTGAGGGAACTTCTAAAATTCACTTCAGGATGAGTTGGTTCTACCATTGTTACTGTGTCTTCAAGTCATGAAGAGCTTGGAGACAGTGGGAAATATTCAATCATTTAGCATGCATGAACAGATCAATAATGGAAGATAGGATCAAATGTGTTGCGTTGGGAAAAGGAGGAGAAAACCAGAAATAAAAATGCCCTGAACCCTTGGTTGTAAATCAGCAAGATTGCAGTCTTTCCTCTGTCCTCCCCACAGAAAAGCAACAAGGTGCTCAATGTGCATCAGCCAAAAAAACAAACAATATAAACCTAGCAAGTGTTATAAGAGTTCTACAGCACATATTTTGTATTAGAAATATGAAATTGAGAATTGTTCTTCAAACATAGAATCTTAAAATTAACTAAAGGTAGACAAGATTTTATTTACAAGATTTTTATTGCGTTGTGAAGGGATATACAATCACCATGACACTTGCATTGGAAGAAATCCAAGTAGAGTAGTAAACAAACTTTTGAAACAAACTTTTAAAAGCACCAAAATTATATGAAACCTTAGAAAATAATTAGATTTCACATGGAAAGAACTGAATTAAAATCAATCAAATTATCAGTTGGAATGTATATTTTGAAAACTCAAGGGAAAATACTTAATGCTAGTGCAGTGCATCAAATTTAAGACTTTTTAATCCCCAAACCTTAATTTTTGCTAAATCCATTTAATGTCTATTAAGACATTTTAGGGTTAACATTAGCCATTAAAAAAAGACATATCGCAGCCAGCTGTTAGCCAATGCTAAGCTTCCCAAAAAACTGTAGCCTCATAAAATTGTCTAGAAGGCTGCCGCTACTTTCATGCTGTTTGCTGTTTTCAGAAAGATGCTTCGTACCCTCGTCGTTGTCCACAAAGCTTCGGAGCAAGGACTTTGAAATAGCAAACAGGGAAAACAATAAAAGGCATTACTTACAGCGCATCCAGCTAGCCAACTCCATAACAACCCCGACTACAGAATCCAAAATGGCTGCTCAGCGCTTCTACAGTAAATTGAACAGTCGTATTTTACAGATTTGGATTATATTTATATAAAATAAAGAGCAACAAATAAACTGTGCTATTAGCTACATAACATTTTGCATAATGACTACATTTTGGTAAATTCTGATGCTAAATACTTATGTGTACTAGGACTTTTTCTTACAACGGAACATCGTTATACTGTGGTATTGTGACTTTCACTTAATAAATAGTAGCCTTCTTCTCTAGATAACTTGAAGGGGTAACCCCAGCGCCCCCTATTGACCAGCTGCCACTGGTAGGAAACATGATATCGCACCAAGTTGGCTGTAGCACTGTTAACTAAACTGTCCACTGGCTTCCCCTCTATTATAAATGATTCAAGTCCCTTTTTCATTTGTTCATGCTTTCAGTATGCTTTTGCTCAAGCTTTTACTTGCGTGATGAAACTAAGATACTAATAGTTTCATCTAAACTAAATTTTCACCCTATGATTTCAATTCATCCAACCAACTGGATCTAAACATCTTGCTAATGCTTACCATTTGCCTATTATTAGATTTTTCATATTTTTTAGGGAGGGTCATATTTTCTATCCTGAAACACATGCAGGCTGCAGGTTCTTCAATCCTGCAGCCATCCAGGAAGCAAATAGAAGATGCTCATTAGCAACAACCCAAAATAAGCCCTGCCAATTTAACCCAGCCCTACTAATTGTGCTCTGCCGCTGTGCTCTCACGGTCACAATTGGCTAATGACGTGAGCTGGATTCAACCTGACTAACTCCAGCTCATAGGCCTCAGTCTGCACTTTACAGAATGAGTCACTCTGGAGGCTGAAGGATTTTTCAATCTAAAATCCAGAAAGTCATGAAATATTCAGCTACCTGTGTCAAACTTTAGCATTCGAAAGGACAAAGAAGTAATACAATCCCACAGTTTACTTGGTAGTGAGGATGCCAGTGACGACAGAGTGCAATCGAAGCCAGTGATGGAGCAGGCATGCTTGGAGCCGCAGCTGGACACCTGGCACTGCGCCTCAGACTCTGCCTCACGATGTCACACATTGCCCACCCTAGAAACCACTGGCTACCTCACAGCCCCAAGACCTCTCCATGCAGTTGAGCAGATGTCACCTTCTTTCCTAAAGAACTCTCTGGACTGCCACTTGCCGGACCCCCCCCCCCCCCATATTCTATTTTCAGCTTTTGAATAATTCAAGACACAAATCAAACCCCACATTTCAACTCCCCAGCCCCTCAACTCCAAGGTCTTACTGAGAAGTTTCTTCGTTGCCTTTCTCCCACCGTCTACTTGTATTTGGACATGTGGATTACGATTGACAACCGATTAAGACAATCAAAACCTGCATTCTTTGGGTAGCAAATGTTGACTTTTTGTTTTAGAGAAAGCGTAATCTGACCCCAGTTCATGCCAAAGCACTTGTTTAGCTGCTAACTTGATAATTTCGAGCCACACCCTCACAAAAATGATAATGTCAAGCAAAGCCAAATACATCTGAAAAAAATTGCAATAGATATATTTAAACTGGACATTCGAGCAAGAGCTCTTCTTCGGCTTGGATGACAAAGTGATATAATATTTATATTGTAAATTTTTGTACACTAATATGATATGAAGTGTTTCTGGCTTCTGCCACATCTGTATTTTATATGTTCTACTTCACATTGATACTTAGTGGTGGTCCTTTTGACTGCCCTGCACCCGGAAACCATAGCAATCAGTCCCACCTCTACTCCTGGCTTCCGTTCATAACAGCCATGTTGAAATGACTGTGCATTAATGTCCACTTCATGAAAAGTGATCTATTTTTTTCATTCCTGCATCATAGAGTCATAGAATGGGAATAATTTTTGCTAAAAAACAGTGTTTGTAGAGATTATTCATATTTTACAACTTTTTTTTAGCAGCTATTGGGAAATGGACAGAAGTTGACAGATTCTGTTTGGATCCCAACATCCCCTACTAATCTGAAATCTTTCAGCTGTATTAGAGGTGCACATTTTGCTGGAAGTAAAGAATGTAAAGGTCCCCGCTGTGAGCTAGACGGTCTTTCATAGCCCTGAGAGACCTTTGTGTTTGTGCTTTTTATTCACAGGCGCCATAAATCCCAAGGCTGATTGAGACAAGTGAATGAAATTGCAAATTGAGTGTAAATTTGAGGGTGCTGATACAATGTCTGGACATGAGGGTTAAATCTCCTACCAGACACTACTCCACGAGGAAATAGATTTTCGCTTTCTGTTGCAATGTCTGCAAATGCTAAAAGCAAGCTACATACATAAAAATAAGACAATAACCTTGACAGATTTGCTATGGACATCAAGAGGTAGGGGAGAGAAAACAGGTAGATTTATGGTACGTTCTGAGCCTGCTCTGCGACAGACTCGCACAGGTTTATTTCGATGCAAAGCACAGACAGAGTGCTCTTTTGCATAACGTTTCTCCTATATATTTGCGAAGGTAGGAAAATAAATTGCTGAATAAGCTGTTTTCCAAATCCAGCTCATACAATGTGTGTGAGGCCATGATTTCACGGCGCACTCCGTACTTAAAAAGGTAAAAACTCTGATCTGCTGCTTTTAAGAAGCCATCAAGTTCCGATTTTGCAATGAAAAACCGTGCAGAGTAGCCCTGAACACTGGACATCCACAGAAATTCACACAGCCTAGCCTCCTTTCTGTCTGCCTGGAGGTTTTCTGAAGGACAGCCTTGAATCAGTCTAAAATAACACCATCAGAGACAGGTTTTCCAAACAATAGGACTCAAGGTACTTTGATTTCTCAAAGCCCTACCGAAACAAAATTATTCTTATTAGAGTTCACTAAGGACTAACCACACAAAGGCTAATTATATCTAAATGATCGGGTCTTTTAACACGTTAATTTAATATATACTTACCAAACCATTTTTAATCCATGATAACTCATGATACGTACATCTCATTGATACAAACATGTCCATCCAATGATACATACAATAGCACAATTGAACTCAACTGAACTCTCGGCCTTTAAACAGGGTAAAATGATAATTTATCCTTTAGTCCCAGTTAGACAAAAAATAAATTCAAAAACTGCCTGTGGTCCCTGTTGAGATGAAAGAGGCAGTCTGTATTAAAGTCAAATAAATGTTTTTCGTAATGTGTGGTGTTTGTACTCTTTGTCAATTACAAAAGTGTGGAGTCTGGATGTGCACGACAGCCACAACAATTTTTTTTATATGTGGAAACGCTAATTATATTATATTATATTTATTATTATTATACTATTATTATAATGAAATTAGCTGGATTTCAACTTGCTTTCTCTGCTGTGGCCCCTGGTCTTTGGAATGCCCTTCCCATAGACATTGGAACAGTTGAGTCTGCGACCATTTTTTAAACACGTTCGAAAACACATTTTTATAAATCTGCTTTCACAATGCCTTGCATAAAGTATTCACCCCCTTGGATGTTTCCACATTTTGTAGTGTTACAAAATTTTATTGTGACCCAAAAGACAGACATTTCTTGGTTAAATAAGTAATGACTCATGAAACCCCTAGATAAGCTCTGGTGAAACCAACTGCCTTCAGAAGTCACATAATTAGTTGAATGTCCACCTGTGTGCGATTAAAGTGTCACATGATCTCAATATAAATACCTGTTTCTAGAGTTTGTTAGCCAGCAGATTTAAACAAACAGCTATCAAAACAAGCCCAGGAGAAGCACCAATAAGGGTTGTGTTATAAAAAAATATCCCAAACATCCCGCTGAGCACCGTTAAATCCATTAAAAACAGGATGGGACAACTGCAACTCTGCCTAGAGAAGGGCGTCCACCAAATTTCAGTGACCGGATAAGGAGGGCAGTAGTCAGAGATGCAACCAGGAGGCCAATGTTAACTCTAAAGGAGCTGGAGAAATCCGCAGCTGAGATGGGAGAAACCATCCATGGAGCCATTATAGCCTGGGCACTCAACAAAGCTGGGCTTCATGGACATGTGGCGAAAAGAAAGCCATTGCTGTAAACAACCCATGGACATCACAAACATGTGAAAAAGGGTTCTCTGGTCTGATGAGACCACAGTTTAACTCTTTGGCCAATATGCATATTGCTATATGTGGCACAAAACCAACACAGCTCATCAGCCTGAGAACACCATCCCCAGGGTGGTGGTAGTATAATTTGCTTTTCAGCGGCAGGGACTGGGAAACTGGTCAGGATTGAGGGCAAGATGGATGGAGCCAAATTACAAGGCAATTCTAGAGGAAAGCCTGTTTCATCTGCAAGACACCTGAGACTGGGGCAGGGTAATGACCCTAAGCACACAACCAAAGCTACACTGAAGCGGTTTAAAACCAAGATCCTGAATGTCTTAGAATGGCCCAGTCAAAGCCCAGACCTCAAGGCGATTGAGAATCTGTGGAAAGACTTGAATATTTCTGTTCATCAACGGTCCCCATCTAACCAGACAGAGCTTAAGCAATTTTGTCCAGAAAAATGGTCAAAAATGGCAGGATCCAGATGTGCAAAGTTGTTAGAGACTTACCTCAAGACTCACAGTTTTAATTCCAGCCAAAGGTGATTCTACCTAGTATTGACTCAGGGTGTTAATACTTATGTAAACAACAAATGTCCGTTTTTCCTTGTATTTAATTTTTGAGTCACAATAAAAAATATGTTGTACCTTCAATTCTGCGTAAGACAAATGGTTAAAATGCCAATAAAATCTAATTTAATTCCAAGTAACACCACAAAAAATAAAAGGGGTGGGGGGGGAGAAAAATTGGCT
>JAOVYW010067033.1:9382-26312 GCA_025775045.1 Hiodon tergisus
TGCTTTTGACAAGAGGGGTAGTAAATGGGCGGAAGTTCAATGACAGAAAAAGCTTGGCATTGTTGGTGGTTTTTTCAAAGGAGCTTCAGTGTTCTGACATTAGGAAGCATTGAGCATCACAGACATTTGGCCATTAACATATCTGACATTTGACATTAACGGTTGGTGACACATCGCTATTGATTCACAACTAAATACCTAATTTGAATACCTTCGTTGTTATATATTTTTTAATTGTTTAGTAAATAATTCAGTTACATGCAGCCTTGCATTTCTCTATATTAAACCAACCAGCACCGTTTTCGCAATTCGGACATGGATTCAAATGTATTATTTGCAAAACAAACAAACAAAAGAATCTTTGCTCAGTGAAATGCAATTAGGCCAAAGTAAAATGAAACGCTGGTTTGCCAGACAGACTGACAGAAGGCATAGGTGTTGTTGTCCATCCATCTACAGCACAAAGGTCACTGTTGAAATCGGGATAAGGAGAGTGTTCTGCATGGGGAAAGGCTTTAAATTAAGGAAGGAAAACAAGTAAAAAACTATAAAATATACACAAAAAGGTTTCACCTGTTCGGATGTTAAATGTAACAAGCTAAATGTAACAAGCTTTTTTAGTGTAACGCTAAAGCTAAAACAAGACCCTCGGTTTAGGTCCATATTTACAGTACATCCTCCAACCTCTCAGCGTTGTTTATATGATGTGAAACTTTCATCAATGCTTACCACCTTGTCTGTTAGCCACCGTAAACACACCTCCGGTTAAAACGGGTTGCTTTGTCAAGCCTCAGAATGGTTGCTACGTTGTTAGTCACCTTTATTTTGTTTGACAGTTCTGTCTCTTTGAAAAGGACTGGAACTATGTTAGAATAAAAAAGTTCTTCTGGTGTTTGGCACTGTCAATGTATTCGGTAAACAATCTTACAGGGCTCATTTTTCATGTTTCGGTTTCCCAGGTCGTCAACACATTTAGGCTGTCATTTCACATTTAGCTCACATTTATGACACCAATTTCTGCCTTTAAAAAAAATCTGTTTTTATATTTTTATGGGCATTTATAATTTATTTGTGATATGGATATATTACACACACAAATCTTTTTTTCCGATAAACTCTAATGTACCACTTCAAACCCTGACTTGGAAAAAACCCTGGTGAGGCCACATCCCAATCCCTGTAAATGTATGATAGGAAGGCAATTCGCTCTTCATCAGTAGCTAGTTTTCATATGGGGAATTTTAAAAATCCAATTTAATTGATTAATTAATCTGGCTTAATTAACAAGCAAGGGAAATGTCGACTCCTTGCATTCAATACTTCATATTTTTATTCTCCAGTGTTGGACAGCATTTTCCTGCCTGTGGCTTGAACCTGCATCCTCTGGTCACAAGGGTATACAAATTCTACAGTCTACAGTTGAATCAGAGACCCTCTGTACTAAATTATACAATTCAATAGTGAATCCTGATTGTGAGTAAATCAATAGTTATTTGAACACACTTTAAATGCAACAGATGTCTTTGTCTGTGGGGTCATTTTGTTGCACCTGGATATACCAGGAATACGTGAGCCTAACTTGTGTACAGAGTGTCACAATTAAACAGAGATCAGACCAGCAGTTTAATTTAAGGAAACATAAATTTGCCCTGTTTGCGGTCACCTTTCAAAAATTGTGGCTAGCATACTTTAAAGGGCAGTGTCGAACTTTCTCAATCAGCCCGTTGACAACAATAAGCAGGCTAAATTCACAAATAATTGATTTGAAGTATTTAACATATATATATATATATATATATATATATATATATATATAGTAACTGTAATAAATAAACATGCTGTAACAACACACAACAATCTGTGTGTGACAACAATCACATGTCACAGCACGTCTTGTTTCATTGCCTTTAATGGTTACTGTACATACAGTATATGGCCGTTCACAGCCAGATTTTTCGGATAATCCAACATCGCTGAAAACAGGGAAAAATCTAAAGACTTACCTCGGAGAGTAGGTCTGCTGGAGAAAGGACCGTGCAGATGCACGGTAGTGCCGGAGAATGGACCTGTGAATGTTAAACCCGAGCAAAAAAAGGGCATCACGCAAATTACATCGGGTCTCACCTTCTCCAAAAAACAGGAACGTAAGAAAGATAAATCTTAAAGCACGACCTTGCATGGCTCTCTTAATCTTCTTTGTAAAAAATTACACTTATGCCTTCTGAATGTACAGTAATTAGGAATATGTATTCTAACCGGCCGGTAAGATATAGCTTCTTCCTAATCTCTCATTTAAATGCAAAGCAGCGCAGTAAAGTGAGCTTAGGCCTTCTTCTATCTTAATGCCCCCTTTTTTCACCTTAATCAAGTTATGTTTTTACAGCTCACTTTCGTCTGCATTCGGCAGTTTGGAGCTAGTCACGACTTTTCCTCTGTCCTTGGGTGGGCCTGTGCCCTGAAATAGTATGAACTTACTGTCATTTTGGGAAGATAGGACTGCCATTGCCTGGGTGTTGTGTTCATCATACACCCGTGACGATGTCATGGGGGAAAACCCCTGCGGGGCGGCTGTCTCCAAGATGATGCCATATTTGGAACCAAACATCGTGCCTTGTTCTTGCATCCTTTTGACCTACCCATCTACCCATTACACACAAAGCGAATCTCTAGGTACTTGGCTACCCGCTTTAAACAGCATAGTCTGGACACATGGTGTTGTGGCATAGAGCACGGTATATCGTACCTAATAATGTGGCTAATCTGTGCATATATAGAAATATATATAGTTATTTTTTATAGAAACTCTATTGAATGTCCCATTTTTTCATTCTAATGGAATGATGAGAACTTTTAAATATGAAGTCTGAGGTAAATTTTATTATAAATTAAATTGCATTGTGCACAGACGAATAAAACACAAATCAAGCCAACACTTTTGATCCATACAGGCTCTAGATACCTTTACAGTTTTGTTTTACAACAGCTGCTATAACAGCCAACCGGAGCGCTTCCCCAAATTTTGGTTTGATGAATATACCTGACCTCATGAATAATTTAATTCTGTGCTTTGACCATTTAAAGTCAAGCTACAAACAAGTCCATTAACTCCCAGATGGGGGCATCTGATTTATTTATTTATTATGATTATTATTATTTTTTTACTTCAGAGGTTTGAGCCGGCTTTGCAGAAAGTATGCCAAGGGAAGAGAATGCCCTGCTTTGGACTTTCCATGATAATTGAATCTCAGCTGGCCTGCAAGTACTTCAACAACGCAGCCATTTCTGCTTCTCTCTCGCTTCATCAAACACAGCCAATTCTTCTACCATCACACCGTAGCAACCACCAGACTCATTCTCCCACTTCCGTCCAAAGTGATTACCGTCCGCAGCGTTACACGCTGTGTGTTTTGACAATTCTAGCTCTTTTTCTTCAAACCGTGTTGGTATGTTGGGCAGGCAGGCCAATGGGGCACTAGATATCATCTTTGAAGGTTGTAATTTCCTTATGATTTACAACTGAAAGAGAAGGCTTTTCTTTGCTTTTTTAAAATTTATTTTATTTTTTGCTTTCATCCTGATGTCACAAGATTTGAAATGACCTTTTCTTTTTTCTCACCCCTTTGTTCTTGTAAAAGCTGTGTGAGAAGGGGAGACGATTTGGATCACTCTATTGGGGGTACGCCTGCCAAATTTTGTGCAGAAAACAGGCACAGGGACAGAACAAATGAGTGTCAGAAATGGCAGATTTTTTAATAGACCCCCTTTGATGTTACTGGAAGACAAGTCAGATAACAGGCTTCGAGTTCAGCAATTAATTATCTTGTCCACTATGGCTAATAAATCAAAGCTTAGTGATGACAAATCTCTGAAAAGCCACTTGTGCTAAAAAAAACAAAAAAAACATGCATATTCATAATAGGTTCCCGCAAAATAGCTGTTATTTTGGTGGGGGTGCTAAATAAATGTTTATCACTGGAGTCACCAGCAGGTGCCCTTGAAAGCATGATACCTCTCGGGGAGCAGTCAGACTAGATAATGACTACTGCGCCCTTTGAGATGTCTGCATCTTGTCCAAACTCAGTCCTATAGCGAGGGTCACTTGTCAACAGTGAAAGGAGAAACGTCGCCTCAGCCTTTTCGGTTGAAGCATTTTTCTTTGTACTAATTATTTCATTAATTTCAACGATGAAAATGCATTTTAAAAATTTGAATTTTTTATTTTTTTGGAATCCCCAATTGAGTTGATACATTTTAGCTTGTCGCAACGATTACTGCCACCACACTTCACACTTTTGGAGGCAGAAGAAGATTAATCTTCCCCAATCCTAGTCGCCTTCAGCCACGTGCCTCTTTTAGACTCTGCTACAGAGCCTGCACTTAAGTACAGGCATGTCCCTCTTAATGTTACTGCAAGCTAGCAGGCACAATCCAGTAGGGGGCACATTCCAGTAGGGGGCACAATTCGGTAGGAGGCACAATCCGGTAGACTAGCCGAGTTGAGCCCTGCTGATTTAACCCAACCCAGTCTGTGTAGCCCTGTGCCAATCATGTGCCACTGCTGTGCTCTCTAATGACATGGGGTGGATTCAAACCCAAACTCCAGCTCATGGTTCATTGTCTATGCTCAGAAAAGTACCTGCATTTTAAATATGTTTAAAAACGTCAAATTGCTAAATATTCCCCCTGAATAATATTGTGAACAGAGATATTTTTTAAGTAAAGTACACCTATGTCTAATTCAACACTTAACTGAACCAAAAAGTTCAGATCTAGAAAGCTCCACATATTCTCCTGGTGGGAGTCTCAAAAGATTAAATATTTCTCAAATTACATACTGATTAATAAACGCTTCACTCAGACTAAAGTTGGGCTTAGCTACAAATAATGAACAACGTGCTACGCAAACCCCAATACCATGTAATCAAATTACTGAATATCAATATTTTTAAATGTAAAATTGAAAAGCAATGCTTATTCTGTAAATTTCTGCAAATATCAGACATTAGCACCTTATGCTTAAAATACGTTCCATAATAAATTAATCTTTTAAACGGATGTATTAATATTGTAGCGATCTTTGAAGCCTCACTTGGAGACCTAAAGTTTTTAGTGATGTTGCCTTTGGCACAAAAGATTAAATGAAAACACATTTATATTGACTATGAATGGAATATATCTAGAAACAGTGCTGAGTGCATTAATTAAACTCTTTTATCATTAGTTAATTTACCGTCTGATGTTACCGTTGTTTGGCTGCGTGGCCGGGTACAAATATACAAACACGGCTTAACTTGAAGCATGACATATCATTCCGCATTAATAGGACTGGGAATCGGTTGCCGCAGTGTACTCGTTACATCTGGAATTATTCAGAATCCAATGTGCCGTGTGGTGGCCTGTCGCAACCTCGAGATCTCCTCTGCAGTGTCTATCCAGTGGGGCCGCAAAAACACACACTATATTACTTTCACCGTGTCTGTAACACCAAAAACTCCACCACAATCTCATTCCTAAAGAAAACGCTCATTCACTCTAACCAGATTTTCTTTTTCGACTCGGCCGATATTTAGATAGATGGACGTTACATCAACGTTAGCATAAGTTGACGTCCAGGATCACTGAGTAAAACTCAGCCCCCATGTATGTATCTATCGACAGTCAATTGAGTCAACTCAATATGCCAAGGTAGGTCGCTCAAAAGCGCTTCTCGGTTAGTGGTTTTAGAAAGGAGTCGAGTTTACTTAACGACTCAATCACCGACAAAACGGGGCCACGGCTATGCTCATCATTTTTCCCACAATACCCTCTGACAGCCGGATTACATGAAGCTGAAGTTATAACACCCGTTGGCCTCGGTTGCAGTAGAGACCAAAAGTTGACCTGGTTCTGATAACATGAGTCTAGCTGAGCTCAGACAGTCTTGCCATTAAACACATGAGAACGGTTGAATTCCATTCCTGGGACTGTCCGAGACACGGCTTGCCTGTGCTCCATCCCAATCGTGCACGACTGCTGATGAGTTTCCCGTTTCCAAAAAAAAAAAAAGCACGCAGGGTTTTTCGATTCACACAATCAATTTTCAGATCGCTCTGAATGGATGCAAGATCCAAGAATTCTGTGATTTTTAAATGTTTATGATCCAGCCCCGAGTTGTCCTCCAAGATACAAAAGATCACAGATGAGGTTTAACATCTCTCCAGGAACTTTCGTTCAGACAACAAAGTGATTCACTCAGGTGACTTTGACTTTTTGGCTTTGCTATATATTTTTTACATAGAAACTGAATGCTTTCTTTTACCTGAGCTCAAACTTTTGAAATGCAACTACGGGAATCACTTTCGTACGCAGACAACTTTCACCATTACAAGAACAACTAAACTAAAGATCAAAGCAGTAATCATAATAAACTTACGAAAAACGGGACACCGTGATGATGATGATCATCATCATCATCATCAACATCGTTATTAATACTCCTTTATTACCATCTTACTGGCAGTACTCATTATTTTAACATTAGACCCCATGCTCTAGGCAGACACTGTTTGGTTTCATTAATGCTGTCCAGCACACAACCTCATGGACATCCCTGAATAGAATGACATCATCAGTTGCAACTTCCTTGAGGCATTTAAATACACCCTCCCGTTTTTCACTGATAATGTGGCAATTAAGTTTGACAAATGCAAATTATATCATTTAGATTGCTATATTTAGTTAGAGATTACCCTAAAAACTAACACCATAAATTTCCACCTGCGTGCACACCAACTCACCTGGGGGTCATAGTGACTGCCTCTCCTTACCTCTATGAAATGATAGTTATTAGGTTGGCTTTGTGCGTGTAGAAACTAATCCAACCTCTGAAAAATGGCTCTAGCGAGACACCATTATCTGTATCTTTTTTTTTTCCTTCCTAAGAAGAAGAAATGTATTCAGCCGTTACCCCCAGTGACAGGAAAGGACGGAAGTGAAGGGTTCCAGCTTTAGCCATCTCCTGCAGGCAGAGGAATGGGAATACGATTGGACCCCCCCAGTATTTCCAGCCTTCGGCAGACTTCTCACTGTGACTGTCACAAACACCGAAAGGATAATCAGCTTGTCGGGAGGTTACTGTAGTAAATACCAACCTCTAATCACATCTACCCCCTGAGCGGATGGCTTGAAGAACCTCGGAACGCTATTTGCATTTTAAAAGACGAACTCTGGAGAAAAGAATGAAGTAACTGTTGAGTGGTGCTCTGAAAACATTCTCCGAATTACAAATGTAAAGCTTTTTGTTTCATAAGGTGCCTCTGATAAAAATCAGGCCAAGGTCACAGCTAAGCTAAAGGTGTGGAGGGAGAAAATAGACCATTCTGATGGAGTCATGCATGCGTTCTAATTACTTCTGCTTTAGACTCTCTTAAGACTTCCTCTGCGGTGATTTTTTGGTAACGGTTAATCTGACACAGATCCGTAAATCGGAATGAAAAAGCATGTTGTAGACGAGTCCTTTTTACATTCAGACAGATTTTTAAGTCTGTCGTCGGGCTAGGGCTTTATCGTATTTAATGTGGAGCAGTATACAAAAGGTAATCATTTTCATTAAGATAAACGGTATTTTTGTGATTTAGCAACCAATCCGAAAATGTTTCTCTTTTTTTTTTTAAATGGACACTGTGAATGTACTCGTTTTCCCTCCTTGTTTTGTTTTGTTAGGCTATTTGGTTTAGTAAAAGCCTAATTGAAGCTTATGTAAGAGACGTCTGGGATGTTTTCCAAATGATGAGGATACGTCGATGGCATTCGAGATAGGGTTGCAAGGAGCAGAGGCACTCTTTCACATGCTTGGATTCAAGAAGGGTCTAACAAGCATGTAGACATTTCTTGAGGTCATAATTTATATTTGAGAGTTGAGGCTACTTTATGGGAGAGAAAATATGGTTCTTGAAGAGTGTCCGCAGTGGACCCTGGCGTGAGCATAATGTTAATAGATGTCTGTGCCACATTTAGGATCTGATTTCTAAGGTCTTTAGATTGCTCGTGCAGGGACGTATCATCTGTTGCAGGGGTTTATTGACCTTCAAGGGCTGCAGTGTCCATGGGTTTTCAAGATACCTATAAATTAGTATTTGTTTTAAACCTGGAGAGTCCACTTCTAATCCCCAAAATTGTTTTGATTAAACAAATCTGGGTGACACTCTCTCTGTTCACAAGTTCTCCCCTTATCAACTTATATTGAGTTTCCTCCAGGTGCTCCAGTCTTCTTCCCACACCCAAAAGAACTTCTGGGTTAGGTTAATTAGCAATGCTGATGATGACCTTGACTGTGCGTGTCTGAATATGTAGCTATGAGTTCGGATTTGTGTGTCTGTCTGTCTTTAATATGCCCTGCAATGGACTCGCGCCCCGCCCTGCTCTGTTGCCTCGTGGTCCCTAATTGGATAACCGGTTTTGAAAACTGAATGAATGAATAAAATAAATAAAATGAAATGAAATGAAGTCTTAGTGTGATTTTACTTGCCAAATTTGTGACAGGAATATGATAATGGTTGTGAAAAGATAAAAGGAAAATAGTTTAATGCATCACAAATTTTCCCAAGAGGCACAAAATATGTTAAAATTAATTAGGATTAAATGTTCTATTATTTAGATGTTTCAGTACATATATTTGGGACCTGCTAATTTAAGATCAGGATCAAATACAGTACATATATCATTTTATCTTATTTTTTTATTATTCTATAATACATTTTATTATTTTAGTTTATTACATAAACTTGATGTTTTCTACTGACAGATATACAGACACAGATCCACTGGGGCTGTTTATTTACAGATGGCTGACAAATTTAAGGAAAAACCAACATGGAGTGTCTCAGTAAGGTGTTGGGCTACCACGAGCTGCCAAAACAACTTCAATGTGCCTTGGCATAGATTCTACGAGTCTCTGGAACACTGCTGGAGGGATGGAACACCGTTCTTCCAAAAGAAGGTTTTTTGATGATGGTGGTAGAGAGCGCAATCCTAACTCTCCAATAGGTGTTCAATTGTGTTAAGATCTGGTGACTGAAAAGGCAAAGGAATTTGATTCATATAATTTTCACACTCATCAAACCATTCAGTGACCCCTCGTTAATCTGTGTTAATTGTTGTTAAATGATTTATTTAAAAAAAAATTTTTTTAGCTACTTCAATCTACATACAATATATATTTGCATTCACAGCATTGGATTATTTAAGATAAAAAAAAGATAGTAGTTGCTTGAGACACACAAAACTTTATGAAGCCATTATTATGATAAATGGCGCATGTAATTAAGCATTACGTAAGGCTAGCATATGCAACCTCTAAACTTAACTGTGACAAGCGTGTCTGTGTTCCCTCTCCCCAGTGGATAGATACCATCTGGCTGTGGCCTTTAGCATTGACTTGGGTGTCATGCTTCTTAGTGTTGGAGAAAGCTCTAACATTCTGAGGTCTGGGCACCTGTACACCTGACTGCATTGCTACAACCTTGCTGTAGCTTTAGGGGGCAAATTAATTTGCCACTAAGATACTACAATGCGCTCCTAAACAATACGCTATCGGAGCGCTGTTTAGTATTTAAACATCTGGAATGGCTCACAGTGTAATCAGATTTAAATTTTAATCTGAAAATGGAGACTCTGTACTCTTTAACAAGCGCCACACGTCAGATAATGTCCCATCAGCACTGTGCATTGGTGGAGCTATAACACTTGATTCCAATCTAAAACTGAATGAATGTTGTATTGGGAGCTTTTTTTGCACTGCATAGTCCTGTGGAAATTGGTATTTCCAATGGAAAGCGAGTTTGTCTTCACTCTGTAGACCATGTGGAACTGCCACAGAAGGTGCTTGGCATGTTGATGGCGATACTGAGTAAGGCAGAATGATGCGAGAGATAAAATGCTAATTAGGAGCATTTTTTTTTTAAGCCACCCAGAAAAAAATGTAATGGTATTAATACATTCTTTGACATTTTAACATTCTAAACAGCTGTCATAATTCATACATTTCTAACTACCTCACAGAAGAACAAGTATTAAGAATTTGTTTTTAAATCTAATTTGTTTTTCATCCCTTCTTGTCCATGTTAGTTCAAAATGTGTATCTTATATATATACCGGGTGGCTGGAGATTATGACACTGGGTCTTACCGTAGCTTAGGGCACAAGATGCAGATACCCCCTCCGTCTTCTGTATGTATTTTATTCATCTTCCCTCTGTCGCCTCAAGCAACTCTGCGTGTGTGTGGCTAGAGGAATATAATGTGCGTCAAACTTTACACGCGGTTGCTGGTAGGATATCACTGGTGCAAAGTTAAAGATCACCGAGTAGACCCTACAGCCTTTGGGAGCTTGCCATTAGACTCGTCACGGTTATGTTTCGTACCAAGCAATGTAAAAGGATGTAATTTACTCAATTGGGCTATGAATGAGATGATCTTTCCCCCCCGTGGTTAATGACTTTCCCTAGCTTAAGAGCTTCAACAATGCTGTTGTGACAGCCTGCTTCTGTGTAGTATAGTACAGTTATTTATAGAGGCACATGCCTGTCTTAAAACAGCTAACCAGCTCTGGGCAATATGAAGGATTTATACTCTATACAGTTATGGCTTTGAGAGGCCTTCAAGCCATTGACCCATTATTTAGAACACAGTGCTGAGTAGAACTTACACTTTATGCAGCTGTTGATATCTTTAATGGGTTACCATTGAGTTTTGATCATTTTAACCTCTACCATTCTTTTGTGTGGTTTGGGGTAGTAGAGTATTAATCAGCCATGTCCAGGTACCAGACCCAGAGAAAAATAAGGGGCTGATGGGCGGAGACCTCTGGTGGTCCTGTAAACAAATTTAATAAATGAAAATGATGGAACTTTATAGAACAACAACATACAAAATACACATGAACAAAACCCAAATGTGCATGCCAGCAAGAAAGAAAAAAAAAATATATATATACACACACACACACACACACGTGCCAGGTTTAGTATTGTTAAGAATATTTAAATGACCTCCTGCTGATTTCGCAAGCAGCCATGCCTGATTCTGGGTCCTGTTTAACAGTCAGGAATGAGAGCTGAGAAAAGTTATTTTGGTTCTGGGATTAAGAAAAAATAAGTTTTTTGCAAATTTCATTATATGGGCATGTGCAATATTTGTTTAAATTAAATTGCACCTTTCGGTTTATTGAAAATAGTAGATCTGACAATCCGGTCAGCTACAGCATGGTTTTCTAGCCAAAAAAAATTTGTAGCAGCATTCACGCTGGTCTGAGACTTCCCTGAATTGTTTTTCGAAAAAAGACCCTGTACCTTCTTAGACCTATTTCATTTATGTTATGTGACAGGCAGACATTATCTGTTCAGAATTAGTTGTGAATTTGAATGTGTGCGGATTGATACGGGACTGTGAGCAGGGAATTTTTGCGCTTAAATGATTTTAATGCTCACCTGTCGACCAATCATAAATCACCATTTATGCAAGCCGTTGTGTGTGTGTATGTGTGTGTGTATATATATATATATATACGCACACACACACACACACACATATATGTGTGTATATATATATATATATATAAAGAGAGAAAACTGTAAGCAGAAGCCTCTCTAACTTTGCTGAGATTTCAGAGGAAATTTTACAATAGAGCGTGTGCCTTGACATTTGGTCTTCAGACTTGGCTTATGTGTAAGGTACTAATTAGCAGAGAAAACATTGTCAAACTGCCATATGCTGGAAAAGATGCAGCAGCTTGGGGAGCAATGGTAAAACCCCAAACATTTACAATCCTGGATGTTATTCATGCCAACAGGGTGTCAGGTATTAAGAAATATGTAAATGTGAACTAAATTAATGAAGGTCTTAATGACTAAATAAAAATGTCGCAGTTTTTCGAGCAGCCTCCGCTCCAAGGTTATTGTTTATTTTCTGTTTGTTGAGCAACTGTGGTAGGGTTTATTTTTATAATATTTTATTCTATAGCTATTTTTGTTTGTTTTTGTGATGAAACATGGAACTGAATTGTTTTATATAATTGTTATATATATGTATAATAGTTTTGATAACACATAAGTCCAAGCATTACGTAATGACACACATGAACCTGATATATTTTACAGCAACGTGTCATTAGGTTATTAAAATACTGATACTATGCAAATCATTGTTTACAATCGACCAAACAGATGAAATATGTATTAAGAGCCACATAAAATTAAGTTATATTGTGAATACCTTTCCAAGACAATGACGAAGTGCTAACATTCCTAACACATCCACATTCCATTAGATAACCAGAGAGAGCTGTTTGTCCAAATGTCTGGCTCCAAAGTTTTCAATAGTTGCAAAAAAAAGAGATTCTTTATTACAGCAAGTTTTCACAGCAGTTTATCTTTCTGTGAGTGAGATTGGCATCAGCTGCCAGCACATTATAAGCAAACAAAAACCAGCCGTTTGCTGATAGCATCTTAACAGATATGCTACACTGTGGGAGGGACAGTAGTGGACTGAAACTCTGCGGGGAAACCGTTAAACGAGCGTGTTAAGAGTCGTCCTATGAACGTGTTTGCGACCCACTGCGTTCAGCACTGCCCCTGCAGCGCATTAGGCAAGGCTGGTGTAAATCTGTTCTGTAAACATTGTTTTTTCCGTTCACAAACAGAATGAATTGTGGCGCCTGATCAAACTGCAAATTAATTACCTAACAAGTTAAGGTAGTCATCATAGTAACGCTATGAAAGATGTTTATACCTCTTTTGTAAAACCATTCGTGAATATGATTATTTTACAATCATCAATCAGAATCATGTAGTTGATTTTAATTATGTGTCTCTCCATTCCTGTTCATCGGGGTTGAAAGAGTCACAGATCAACAGGAGGTACTGTAGGAGGGTAAATTTGATATCATAATGCCTACATGCAGCCTTTGAAGAGACTAATATATTTTTCATAACCTTCTAACTTTAGGGCTGGGAAAAATATTAAAACTTTGACAACTACCATAACTGCATTTATTAAAATTGTATTTTCTGTTTTGTTTTTTTCCCCATTAAATACATTTCGATCAATCAATGTATTTTTATAATTCGCTTTTCTCATGTTTCCATGTCACAAAGACGCTTTACATACAGAAACATATAATATGTCCCAGCTCTGACCCTCCAAAAGCATGTCAGTGGCATCAGTGGCAAGGAAAAACTCCCTAGGCTGGCAGGAAGAAACCTTGAGAGGAACCCGGCTTAGTGGGGGAGCCCATCCTCCACTGGCCTGCACTAGGAGCTGAATTAAACAATCTAATGTCCATAGTGTGTGGTTCCTCCAGTAGAGGAGTTCCAAAACATATCCGGAGGAGAGCGGTGGGGGCCCAGATGGCTGGAGTCCAGTCTAAAGGTCCACTGGTTTCTGTGGTGAAAGTGATGCAGTCCTACAGGATGCCTGACGTGATTGCTTGAAATAGCACATTGTTAATGCTTACCTACGGAAGCAATAAGCAATTTTTTAAATTTTAAAAAAGTGAAACTTTTACACTTATGGAAAGTACACCTTGGTGTTACTGGAGTTTTGATTTGATCCCAGCCTAGGTAGACCTCTAAACTTATAGATTGAGACCAGACTTATTAATGGCAAAAAGTCATTTTTAAGGCGTTAAATCTCCATCTATAAATCTTCGACGTATCAGTCTAGACTAATCACTTGTCTTTGGTCTGGCCGTCAAGGACAAAATCCTAGCATGCT
Organism: Hiodon tergisus; assembly: GCA_025775045.1. Lineage (NCBI taxonomy): Eukaryota > Metazoa > Chordata > Actinopteri > Hiodontiformes > Hiodontidae > Hiodon > Hiodon tergisus. Next base: position 23,131 of record JAOVYW010067033.1, read on the forward strand.
GAAAATTAATTTATTAAGGCTGATTGGTGCGATTCCTCAGAACGGATCTTCCTTGTAAAACAGAAAGAAAGTTGGAATTGAATTAAACGCCACGCAGCGTTATAGGTCAGGTATTAATTCCTGACTTTTCAGAAAATCCAGGATCTGGCATTTAGCTCACCGTGACACTTTCATCAGATTTAAAAATCTGTATTCTGCACAGCACAATTTCTGCAAAGATGTTTTTGTAAAATAGACTTCGATATAGGAAATTACATGACATTTTATTGGGAGCCAATTGAGTCATTCAGGAGAAATATGCAAAGCAACAAGTTATATTACTTTAATGTGTTTGTTCAGCAGTGCTTCCATAATCACCTTTGAAAGTCTTAAATAAAGCTAAGAATCTTATTTTCTTGATTATAAATTACCTGTAAAATACATTTTTAACTTAAAAAAAATTCAATTGAACTACATCGCTGCTCTCCAGTCCATTATTTTCAATGCATCAGAAAGGCTTTGAATTGTTTGGGCCATTTTGACTTTCATTTTGTGGGCTGGTGGGAGGCCGGTCAGAGTAATGCATTTGTCTTCACAGAGAAAATCACAAAATGAGACGGTGACACCACTGGAGGGGACCCCTTCTGGCGCAAACGGGTTTGATGACAGCCAACAAGAGAACCAAGCTGTGGGTCGCTGAGTAAATAAAAGAGGTGGGCTCGGGTGCGGGAGGGCTGTCACGTGCTTTGCAAACTAAGCCTTCATCCCGCATTCTTTGTGTAATGAGAACTGAGACCCCATGCGCATCCCTGGAGAGTAACTGCGACAACCTTAGGAAAACGTATGGATGCCTGGTTGCCTGAGTGTGCTCCATTCATCCTGGAGTTCCACGGCCTTTAATTCTACCAACAATCACGGTGACTTTAAGTAGCGGGGGGGAGAAAAAAAACATATGCTGTTGACCAAGATTAAGGTCTGGACCAAACCAAGGCTATCACGCTACCATAGAGGTCACAATGTGTTTCACAGGATTTCAGCAAAAGATATTCATCAAAACAGTAAAGTAAATAAGATTTAAAATCTGAAATAGCACTTGATGTTTGGAACGATGAAACGAAAATGCATGTAAAACAGATCTAATGAAGAATTTTTTGCCATGTGATTTTTCAGGAGATAAATGGCAGGATATATCGGTTGGTTTGTTTTGAGGAAAAATCTAATCCCTTCAGTATGCATTTGAATAAATTTTCTATATTTCTCTTCTAACATGTAATTTAGCTTCTTTTAGCTAGCTAAATAATTATGTTTAACTCCTTAAATATAACTGTACTATACTCTCAGCTTGATGCAGAATATGAAGAGTATTTCGTAATTCTTCATCTTGTAACATAGATAGAAACATACAAAGCACTCAATTGTTTTGCAAATTGTAAATTGTTGGGGCAAATACTAATAACATAGGCAAGGATATGTAATTATAAGTGTAAATGGTTATATATATAACTAAGGATAGAATCATGAAAACTGAGAATGACTTAAGTATTTTTACTAAGTTGCTTCTGATTTTGGAGGGTGCTTTTCAGAATGCTTTATGCAAATCATTGTCTCAGCTGTTTGGCTTTTTAGATGGTTCATATTGAATTGCCCACAAGCATATTTTTGATGAAAAAAAATGTTTTGATAAAAAAACTAAATTGAGCACACATTTCTAATAAAACATACAGGCATGTTATTTTTCTTTTTGTTTGGGCAACAGAATCACTGTAGGTTGGTATTAACTTTTATTAGTTATTGAAAATTGCTTTGTGTTTTGGTTAAGTTGCCTGTTCAATCATATTAGTGCGGCAAACCAATTATTATTATTATTATTTATTTATTTTTTATTTTTATCCAGGCTGAAGATAACGCTGGTACATACCTAATATGTGAACGTTTAAAAATAAATATTCCTCATCTAATAAATTGCATTAAGATGAAATCATCTGGTTAGAAAAATAGATTGTGAGCGCGGCACTGTTTTTCATACCCCTGGAAATACATTTTCTTTTCATCTAATTTGCAAATTATTCTCACATAGAATAATATGCAAGTTGGAATGCATTTTACTTTCATTTTGTGTACGGTTTTCTCAGCATGCACCACAAGGCTACACTGGGTTTGTTTGGCGAGAATAACAAGTGAACAGAATTGATTTTGTGTTAGCTGTCTTGCAAGTGAACTCAATATAGATTACTTTTCCCTTATCCTCCTTCATGGCTGACAATTCACTTTATCGAATTGACACAAAATGTGTTCTCCAGAATTTTATCCCACAGTTGTTAGGAATTCCTTTGCCTGGTATTTCTGAATCAATACTGTTCCTCTCCGCAGTGTCTTAGACACCAGACCAGATCAAAGGCAAACAAAGATTAAATTAATGCAAAAAACAAACTCTTTACAAAAAGGCTGTTTTAGTGATGCGTCTTTCAAGTGAACCTCAAAGTTTTTTTATAAAAAATATCAGTTATGCATTTGGAACACTAAATGTCCCCCCAGCCATTTTTAGATGTTGCTTATTGTTAATTTGTCTAAGAATGAAATTTAATGTCGGTGTAAGGAATGTCTTCTAGAACTGGAATATTTTTCAGGCCGTTTAATCTGACGTTTAATCCATTAATTTTCAACTAAATGCTGCTTGAATTAAAACAGCACCTTGCAAGCCCGTTTATTGACAACAAAAAACCTCACAAATGATCGCTATTTGTCTATTATACTAATTATACTAATAAACATGTGCCTGCTTTTTTCAACATGCCACTCTTCAACCATTTATTATGTTAGGAAGATAAAAAAACACTATTCAGATACAAAAAATCTCTTCTATGAATCATGAGAACTGATTGGTTGGGGGGAGGAATCAAGAGTTCACAGACATCATATGGTGGTTGGAAATATGTCTGATCCCAAAATAAGAATCATGAAAATAAACAAAAACAGTGCTGATTTCAAGATTGTAACACAGATTATTACATGTATGTAACAGTCATATCAGAAACATATTTTTATTGCTTCTCATGTGATTAAACCTCATGCAATTCACAGAGAGACCCCCGTTTCAGGATAGACCAGTAGCTAGACAAACAGCACAGCCTAAATGGAATGAATAACTGGGAAGCAGAAAAAGTGGCTTACTTTACATTAAAATAATAATAATAATAATAATA
>JAOVYW010067033.1:37309-52398 GCA_025775045.1 Hiodon tergisus
ACTGTCGTGTACGAGGGGACTTGCTATGGCTAGGTCCGGACCAATTAAACACTAAAGTACCAAAGCTTAACGGTCATTTTTCTCTTGATGAGTCTTTAATACAATCAGCTTGGTATCTCTGGACAGCCGTTTGCTGTAATGTGTATCCTGAGGAGCAAATGATCACTGCAGGAATCATAATAGATTCCTACTTGGAGCAGAACATTTTTATGTCTTCACAATTCAGGGTCAAGGCATTAAGGGAATCATAAAATATGCATTATATGAAGGGGAGCATGTAAACCATTAACTAAAAAAGTTAACTTGCACGTATTATATTTGGAAACCGTAAATTCAGTGTATAATGAAATGCAAAATCATCACTAAAGGGGGGTTGGTACACATCAGTGTCATTTGACCCAAAAGGAATGCAATGGTTACAACGCAATGTTGCTATGGAGCCTGAAATACGGCTTTGTGGAAAACGATATTCACAGCTTTCTAAGCAGCGTTTTCTACGAGCATTTCTTGGGCTGTAGGTTGAACCATACGGAGCAGATGTACAGGTTATTTTTGTTTTTTATATGATAATGAGGATTTAATTATTCCGTGAAAGCATAACACGAGACTGCCTGATCTCATTAGCCATTACATGACAGGCAACCCAAGCGGCCACATAGGCAGCTGCAATATTGCTGTTCCTACGATTTTCTTCTGTAGAGATGGACTGACGGGGATAGGTGGGGAGGTGGGGAGGTGGGGAGGTGGGGAGGTGGGGGGGGGCAAGGGCGGCTTAATGTAACCTCCCGCTATGGCCTCAAACTGACACATGACAGAGTCAGCTAAATTAAATTCAAAGCCCCGGGAATGACTCTTATCAGAACACATGGTTTGGTAAAAGTGTATATATAGGGGGTTCCATTTACTTCCCAGCGTGCGTTTTAGACCTGCAAAGGGGAACAGGAGAGTGCCTCTCACTGCTCTTACACCATGCATAATTTAATGGAAGTTAAATGTATTAGGGCTAACTGTCATGTATTGTCTGTGGGACAATCCAAGCACCGCTTCAATGATTTATTTGCACAACGGTGCACGTTAAATACTCCGCAAGCTTCCTTAACTAAAAAATAAAACAAAACAATCTGCAGTGTTTTGGCTTCCACCCCCCCCTCGATGCGCACAACTAGGCAATGCATAATTAACTGGCACCGAAGGAGCGTTGTACGCCTACAGACGAAGTTGTCGCGTTCCACCAGTCAAAAATGAAAGGGCCCGCTTTATGGCTTTGTACAGGATGCTTACAAAGGATCTATTTTTACTGTATTCCGTATCTCGGCAGTGTTCTTAAAAAGGAAGGTTTTTATTCAGGGAAGAATTAGGGTCATTATAATTTCTTTTTTTTTTTTTTTCTTCTCTCTCATGTGGTTCAGTTTTTCATTGACTGGCGGCTTACAATTGGGATGGGTAAACATGACCCTTTAGAATACATTTTGCTTGAGTTTGTGTCCCAACGGTGTTCTCGGTTGTCGGAGCAACATTCCCAACTCTGTCTACATCGTTAGAAATGTCTACATTCCCAAAACAACATGTTCTGGTTCCCTGTGATAATTCATTCATACAATTCATTATAATTAATTCCTTATTGGGAATTAATTATTCGCTTCTGAACTGTGATGTTTGAATTGTTTGTCTCTATGAACTATGAAAATGGCCCAGGCTGTAAAAGCAGAGAATACAAATGGAGAAGCAAGTGCCATGCGTTTGTGAGAGAAGCGTTTTCATTTTAATGTGAACTGTAGAAAATCTAAACAAAAAACGCGTTATATAAAAATACAATGCTTTTTTAAAAATCGCATCACTGTTATTTAAATTTACAAGCTACCTCTCTGGAGCCTTGTGTATTCGAATTGGTGCTTACTGTTGGCACATGCATGTGATGCGTGCGGGACAGGAAAGAAATGGCTGACAATTGTGCAAGATCAAAGAGGGACAAAGAAAAGCCAGGTTGAGTGTTAGTTTTCCTTTGTGACGAGCCTTGGCAGGAAGAGAACCTACACCTTCCAACAGGAAGTGAACGCCACATTTGGCCGATCTGCCGGCCCCTGAGTCGCTTCCCTTCGTACCGTCGCACGAATGGCTTCGGGATCGCGCCTTTCTGCTCCGCGAAGCCAAAAAGGTGGAAGGCTTTTAATTTGAAACTGGCAAACCCGATGGCCCTTTTTTTTTCGAGCAAAATGTCTGCATGCGGATTACGGACGGATGCAATTACTCCTCCAGACCGGGGAGAAGGAGGGATCCTGTGAGAGAACACTGGGGTGCTGGAGGAGACTACACATTTTCTTTTTCTTTTTCTACTTTAACCAGAGGACTGCAGACTTCCTGATGTCGAGCCATTCCATTATTCAGACTCCCTTTGAAAAGACAACATTGGAATACAAGCTGTGAACATGTGAATACCGCGTGGTCCCAAATGCATTAGGAGACGGGAAAATGGAAATGACAGAAATATGTTTTAGTTATAACTGGAGCCTGTGTTACCAGGAGTTCTTTTATGTTTAATGTTTAATGGAGTATAGATTCTGCATATTAGTTCTGGCTTTTAGCAGCACAGATGACTATATAACTGGCAAATGAGTTTGTAAATGTCAGAATTTTATGCATTTTCCTAAAATTTCTCCCACTTCCAATTTAATATAACACGGTAAATTTGCAAATATGCAGCGGTAGAATAATAATTATAATTAAATATTTGGTCTCTTAAGAGACCAAAAAAGTTTGTCTGTTGTAAATATACTGTTGATCAAAGTGCTTTAGGCCAATTCAGTTGAGGAGAATTTCTGTTCTGCTCAAGACCATCGGAAGGGATATGTGGATATTCTGAAAAGGATAATCTTTTCATACACAGTGCTAGGAAAACGATGGCCCATTTTGTTACAAATTTTGACTCCACAATAAATAAAACCAAAAGCAAATCAAAATAATGTTGCAATTCAATTCAAAGGCGGAAGCACATTTATCAATCAAATCACACACAGCGTTTGTTTCAATGGCGAAACGTAAAAGAAGCGAACCATGGCTATTCGTGACCCAACATCGATCTCTGACCTCTAGAATCTGGATCGATGGGTTTAGACAGCCATTTGTGAGTATGAGCATTGAGGCTCACTTTCATTTGGATGAGTTGTGCGTGTTCGGACACCCAAGCCCGCGATGGAGCCAATTGCATTTGCGGCACAGAAGGCGTAATTAGGTTCGGTCCCAGCAGATGGTTTGCATTGCTTTGATTGACACAACAGAGCAGACATTCAAGCGGTGCGGGGATTTTTAATTCTCAGTAAAAGGGAGGAAATAAATTGGGTGCACTGAGCACATTTGAAGACGTGGTAATGTGCACTTTAAGAAATAAGTAATTGACAGACCTGGCGCCACTTGTTGTCATCAAAAGCTTTCCAAGACTCCAGCATGGTCTGAAAATGTTGCAAATGTTATTGGGATAGACATATAGCAAATCAAATTCATGGTCCATAGATAGACTCACAAGTCTTAGATAGTTTTAGGAGCCATCGATGCGGATTGAAATCTAACTATGCAGGAAGACCAAAAACAAAACTACGAAGACCAAAACTCCTTTCACACTAAAGTTCTTTCCAGCAATGTGCAGGCATTTTGCAGCCATTGGTTCGTGTGAAAGGGTCAATGCAGGAAAATCATCTTAACAATTTTCCTACTCAGCACCTAGACGTGATGCCAGCAAATTGTAGGCTGCAGGCCTGTGTGAATGGAGCTGTGGGCAATGCAGGCATACGTATGCATTAAGTTTTAATGTCATTACTTTTCTGAGCTATTTTTAACTTAGTTATTTGTTTAACGTTATTACATTTTCGAAAGAGAACTGATGTAGTGCGGCTCGTTGTCCACGCGTTAGCTACTGGCTATGACGTCAGCCCCAAGAGTCAAAAAGACAAGAGTACGATTAGTTCCTGTAGCAAAAGACTTGGCGTGTGTTACACTGGCAAGGATAGTGTAGTCACTCGGACACATTTGTGCCAGGAAGGGGATTTGGATAGAACTCTTCGGCACCGCGAGGGATGCCGCCGTTTATGGTAAGACCGCTGACATGCTAGGCAGCCGGAGGGTTTCAACGAAACCTCCATGGTAAAGCTCTCTTCCTGGCTTCGTATTGCACTCTGGCCCTGGTTGGACAAGGTAAGACCTGCCTGTGCCCCACGGACATTTGCTAATAAAAAATGCATTGCCCCACTGCCTTTGAATCAGGTAAAAAAAAAAAAAGCTTAACAACTACGGCCTATTTCCCCTTCCGTTTTGCACGGCAGCATTCCCACTTTTCCGGCTTTCACAGCACTCGGTATTCTGTGGGGTTGGACTCGCGTCAGTTTTAATAACATTTCTTTGCAGCCGTTTGGCAAGCTGTGTGAAAAGGGGTTCAAGTGAACATTGAAGGCACGTGTGAGAAGACCACAGCGTAGTTAAACAGCTCACTGTATGCTGGACCACATCTTACTGTTGCATCCCTTACATGAACAAGGGTGAAGCAGAAAAACCTTATTATATGAGGACACCAGTAACTTTCATACACAAGAGTTAGTGGATTAATTGAGTAAGTAATGGTGTATAAAGGTAGTATTGCGGATCCAATTTTTAGATGTTTTCCAACTATATGTAATTATCACAGCACATTGTACATTTTTAATAGCCTTTTTTAAAAGTTTTTTTAAGAATCTGTTCTTTTCAGTATCTGATGTATATTCCCCTCATGAGGTCAGGTATATATTTTTTATTTATTGACAAGACCAATGAAAAAGACAACACTGGATTTCATTTCCGCCTTCTTAGCTCCGTTGCACCCAAGGTCTCAGCTGAAAACAGTCATCTAGTCGCTTGTCATAAAGCAATGAATTCACTCAGTCTACAACTTTTGTATTAGGTGCCCCACAGGCCACACAAGTACTTCTGATAGGATTTTAGAGTCTAGGCCTGGGGCATAGAGTTGTGGAATGCCAGGGTTGAAGGTTCCTGTCACACACAGTAAACCCACCAATTATGTCTTTTTTTAATTTCATGGTAGCGTTTACTGCTTGACCTCAGACACCACCTGACACCGATTTAGGTCAATAAACCACAAAGTCACAGGAAGAGATAATTTAAAAACAAATGGTAATAGTTTTCTGAAATGCACGAATCCTTTTGATAAAATTTCTCAATTTTCTTTGTCTCCTGTAAAATCAATAAAGGACAAACAAAGAACTATTCCAACAAGGTCATGTACAGTGGGCATTAAATATAGTCTGTGACACGATTTTCTTAGAAATTAATTATAACCAAACAATTATAAACCCTATATTGTTTCAGGGAAAATAATAATTATGTTATTTAAAGCATTGCTAATTTTAATGAATATCATTGGAATGAACCAGATTAACACAGTTAAATCAAGGGAATTTCTGGTGGGGGAGTTGAAAGTAATTTTTTTCCTTCCTGAAAGAAAGGGGAGATTATTAATTTTTCTTATACCCCGGTGACAAGGCGCAGTTCATATTAATTTCATATTTGCCCACTGGGACTCTAACATGGTTAATATTGTTAAGTATGTTATGGAAATTAATTACTTTTTTTCCCCCATAAGCCTCTTGCAAGAATAAAATTTATTTTATTTCCTTTTTAATCATGTAATCTAACGGAATCTTTTTTGTAGACAAATACCATTTATCCCATGCACAATTCCACGTGATACACTTGTAAATTGTATGAAGCCGGTGACAACGCGGCGATGTAGCGTCAGGCAATAGCTTTAACTGAGAGCTGAATGTTTAGTCACAAAGAGTCACAATGGTATCCCAGCCATGTCACCTGACGGAAGACAAGACACAAGGATGTAGTATGACATTGAGCTGTGCTTCCCATTTCTGTGATTGACACAGCAAAGCATAAATGGTGCAGGGCTGAAGTGTGGGGGGGTGGTGACAAGGAGACTAGGTCTAGGATCCTAATTCGGTTTTATTTTTCCACTGTTGACGATGGATGGATTCAGCGAAAGCATGCTCAGAATTTAGGGCAAAGGTTAAACCAATTAGACCATAAGTCTAATTAATTCTAATTTTTAAAAAAGTCACTAATTATCTGTGCCTTCTGCTCCCATGTGCCAACCTCATTCGGTTTGTCTTCCTGTTCATGAGCAGTTGATCCTGGCAAGCGTTCTAATAATTAATTAATTATCGGTCCTTAAGATGAGCATTCGTGATGATTAATTAATGAGATTTGTACTTTCACCTTCCATGCACATTTGTTTTAATTCAAAGAGAATTTTAAGTTACTGGTCATGGGTGATGAGCACAGGTCCACCTCTCAGATCCACGGTTGTCCACTCTAAAGGATTATGCTGCCCTTTTGGTGCAAATTGTTGTTTGTAACGTATTTTTCATGGCCACAAAGTGTGGTCCAACCAGAAAACAGGGTTGTACTTACTCCTCAGAGGTAATTAGCAAGTGTGAGAACTTACTTGTGAGACATGGGTGAAAAGAATTGATGAATGCTTTCGTATGGTAATCCCAGCACTGTAACCATACTTCAGCAATCAAACCATTTGTTTAATTGCTTATTTAATTAAATGACAAACATTGTCTAATTAAATGAAGTGCTCACAATTTGACGAAGTTAAAGTAACCAGCCAATTCATTATGATCCAATTTAAACTGATCATTAAATTTCCTAAATTGGTCAACCCCCCCCCCCAATTGATCATAAAATGACCTGGTTACAATATGTTCCTGTATATTGTCTTTAGAATGAGCTCGGTTTGTTAGGGGATTTTTGAATGGCATGACAAAATATACAAAACAGGCATTGGTAAATTTAATTAGTTTGATAGTGAATACGCTTAAATAAATTAACAAGTGGCAAATAATAGGGACATAATTCAGTAACGGTCTCATTGATGTATTTAACATTTAACATATGCAATGACATTGTAATAATGCTGTAATTAATATGGTTGTTTATTAGATTAGTATTATCAGGGACATGCTATTTAATCTGACCTAAACTACTACGTTGTCACGTTGTCATTCTTAGAAGGTATGTGGTAGGTTCATATTGAACACTCAGAGACCAGTTCGTTAAGTGCGCCACTCCACTTGAAAACACGGACCGCTCCTACAGACCATGAGTCTGCACAAATGACCTAAGCGACCGTGCGAGCTGAAGGGCGGGGCACAAAAAGTGGCGCAGATTAACAGTGGGGTGCAGAATATCGCCTCAGAACGCACAACTCGTTGGCCCTTGTTGTTGCATAATAACCCTTCTGCAGGTTTCCACACCAGGATTCGCTTCTATTGACGAAAAACAGTGGCTCGAGTGGGCACACAATCCCCAACACTGGACAACTGATTGGCCTGGGAAAACATTGCCTGATCAGACGAATCTCAGTTCCTGCCAATGGCAGAGTCAGGATTTGGCATAAGCAGCTTGAGTCCATGGACCCATCCTACCTGGTGTCAACCGTGCAGGCGGTTGGCGGTGGTGTGAAGGATAGGAGACTGTTTTCCTGGCACACCTGGTTCCTGGTTACATCGCCTGATACCAACTGTTTGAATGCCATAGCATATCTGAACGTTGTTGCTGACCAGGTGCGTCCCATCACGGCTGCAGTTTACCCTTCAAGTCACAAGGATACTTCCAGCAGGAAAATGCAACATGTCATAAAGCACGTATTGTCTCAGACTGGTTCCAGGAACATAACAACTACTTCAGTTTACTTGCACAATCCTCAGACCTTAACCCAATGCAGCATCAATGTCCCATTCACTGCATGGATGTACCTCCATCCAATCAGCCCAAATTTTCAGGCTGTCCAGTGAGGTTACGGGGAGCCAGATTCCGATGTCTGTACTGTAAAAAATTTACATTTGGAAGATCAATTATTCCCAAAGGAATAAATTAATACAATAGTAAAAAACTTATTTTTAAGTACCGATTTCAATGACTACCAAAAGGGTAACATTGTTCCGAACTTACTGAAATATGAGAACGAGAGTAAAACAGTAAAACATTTCTGCCTCATTTCAGAAACTCTGACGGTCTCTGCGTAGATCCAGCTCCTAATATTTTCCCCAAAATTCACATCAGGTGTCCCAGGGACTAAGCACCATGTCCGCCTCATTCCATCACCAATTTCTGGAGCCATGTGACTGTGCTCACCTTGAGCACCGAATCAAAGTCCCCAGGAGTTTGCGGAATTTGGATTAATGACTGTTTGCAGAATGAAAGACGGTTGTCTGTCAGACCAGCTGGATCTGAAGCTCATTCATCAGGCCTCCTGAGAAGTAATCAAAATCACAATATCTAGATGAGATCCTAAATGAAAACTCAGCATGGAAAAAAAGCTTATGCTATAATTTATCTATCAAAATTTCAGATATATCCCTCAATAGAGTTCAAAGGCCCTAAGTAATCAGTTGCCATCTGCCAAACCCTAAACTGAATGTTTATAAGAGTAGTTTACTGCAATACATGTTTTCATGTTGAACTAAAATTACTATGATGACCACTTTTTAGAACATATATGGTGCTTTAAAATTGCTATAACCGGATTTTAAGTTGCCCGACACATCAACAGCAATACTCAAAACTGCTAGAAAGATCTGCGGACTGAATCAGTGTAATGAAAAAAATTCCCCCCCGCAAACAAAATAAATAGAAACAGATCTTTATAACGGCAACACTGTAACCGCCAGGAATGCACAATCTTTTCTCCTACCATCACTATGGCATACACGAAGGATTTCACACAGTGGTTACTTTCCCTTCTAAACAGGGAAGGCGGATGTTTGTCTAAAATACGATTATTTAACTGTGAATGGCAGCGGTCCCTCTGAACTTTCATGGCCCTCTCTGAAGAACCTCAAATTTATTTTGATTTTTTGATTTTTTTGCAAATATTTGTTGAATTTATTGAATGTAATTTTCTGGAAATGTAATTTATTTGAATTACTACCATTTCCATCATAAGCCAGTCATATATCTGGAAGAGCAGATAAATTATTACTTTGTGGAGCTACACATTTACTATTTTCTTAAATCCAGCCATCTCCAACACCCAGGGCTTTTCAGACTAAAGGCCCGGTTCTGGACTCCATGGTACACTGCTGACTGTGAATGGTGTTAAAAGAGAAGTTATTTTCTGTACATAATGATTACGCATGTCTTTTTGGAATTAATTCATGTTTGCGTTTCAGATCTAATGCAACTTTTTTTCATGATGTGTTTATGTATTCTGAAATATTACGGTCTGCACTTTAGTTAAGCAAGCACGGTAAGATGATATGAAATGAGGGTTTAGCACACGCTATAGCTTGCCTTTAAAGGGCAAGTCATTGCCTCCTTTTCATGGAATGTAATGTGAGCTTTGAAAAACAAAAATGTTCACATAACAAGAACCTCTCGGGTAGCTTGATGTCTGCCTCTATTGCATTTAATCTGTAATGAATTTGAGACCTTTGAGAAGAAAAATCGTAATATACTACTGTGACAAACAAAGGTCAGACAAAACACAGTGAATATTCCTCACAGCCGAGATACTTGTAAAATGGTGGCCCTATGTTTAACCTTAGATGCGACATCAAGAAAACCAAGGTGAACGTGGTTACATGCAGGTTTAAAGGTGGTTTGTTAAAAAGATAACGTCAGTTTTTCCCCCGCGAGAGATATGTCCTCTTCTGTTTTCCCCCTCACTTTCAAGGAGGCTGAAATACATGTTGAATCAGTTTAAATTCCAGCGTATTCACCCAACCAAGTGTCACAGTTACTTCATCATTATTATTTTTTAAATTCTGATCTCATACATCAGTGGTCCTAGTAAATGAGTTGTGTAGGAGGGGAGACTCAGATCAGTGATCAATGCATTAAAAGCAGTATAGTGTAGCATGCCAGTAAGAAATATAAGCTGCCAACCTTAGTCACAACACAGAAATAGACCCAACAGATGGTTTACGTTATGGAACTATGCAGTACTATGGGATTACCTACGTCTTCAGGCTGTCTGAATGAGCCTATGTCTGTCATTTCTAGGTAATGGGCTCAGAAGCCCACTGAGGTACACAGCATTTTGTATACCTGCTTCTGTGCAATGAAGCTCAATAACTGGTCATACTTGCACATAAGAACAACTACCCCTATAATTCTATATAGGTCAAATCATTATAAAAGCAATAAAGTATGTCCAATTCATATACTTGTGAAGATTCGGCACCAAAAAAAAAAAAAATTCTGCAGAATTCTACATATTTTCTTTTCCCAATAACAGAATATGATCAAGCAAGTTTTCAATATTTAATTTATATATATATACAAACAAGTTTGTCAGGAAATAAAAGCTTTGAGTAAGCACACGTTTACTACACATGCACCATATATCTTTTATCTAGAATAAATGTATTCAGTATTTGAATAATTTTTTATGATGTTTTGACTATATGTTGGTTAATAGTATTCTAAATGATCCCATAGAAATTTGTTCATGGAGTCTCAAGTGCAAACAACTGGCAGCACGGTGGCTCTCCTGGGTTCAAGTTCCGGCTCGGGTTGCCTGTCTATGCAAAGTTTGCAAGTTCTCCCCGTGTCTGCGTGGTTTTCCTCTGGGCCCTCCGGTTTCCTCCCACCGTCCAAAGACTTGCGGGTTAGGGTCATTGGCCATGCTAAATTGCCCTGTAGGTGTGTGTGTGGGTGTTGCCCAGCGATGGCCTAGCATCCCGTTCTGGGTGAATCCCTGCCTATGCCTGGCGGATGGATGGATGAATGAAAGTGCAAACAACACATCACATAAAAGTGACACACATTTCTACAGTGCCTCGCTGTTGGTATCCTGCCTTAGGACTTACAACCAACGACAGCACACATAGCGTATTCTTAACTTATTGATATTGAATTCCGTAGAAATTCCTTGGTGCGCGGTGGCGCAGAATTCTGGTAGGTGTAAATTCCAAGTGCACTGGCAAGCACACAGAGCCCCACAGGCTTCAGGTTAGCATCTATGTAATTATATCAGCTTTATGCAAAATGACATTGATGCCTAAAGATTTGTCCCCACCTTGCTGTTTGGGGTTTACGTTGTTTTGCATTGTTTCATGACTTCCTTGCCAAAAAGAAAGACAAAAATCTCAGAACTAAAAGTCATTCCCTGACCCGATGACTGTATGTGAATAATCCATCTGCATGCTGCTAGCATTGGTCCTCATTAGTTAGCCATCTGTTGCTACAGATAACTGCTGAAAGTGTTCCTGCTGCATGGACCATTGAGCAGTAAAATTATGTATGCTTACTTTGTTGTGGTATTTGTTTATCTGCATAGATGCGTGTCTGTGTATCTGGGTGCGTTTTCCATCCTTTAAGTGCTTATCGCCTGCCGAGGATATGCTCTGTTTTTCAAACAAGGCACACATGTTGACAACAGAAACATGTGACAGATACCGTTTAAAGATGGTCTCAATAATTAGATATCCTTAAAAAGAGGGGGTACACATTGCATCATAGCAATTTAAATAGTACCGTAGAAACATATTAAATTCTAGTCCCTCTGAGATAAAATCTAAAAAAGCAGTTATTGATTGACCGCATCCTGGTTCTGGGGTACTGCAGGCATGTGAAGAGTTGTATTTCAGCCAATAATTAAAGTGAGTAAATAAACTAACACCACAAGTGGACCAACTTTTCCACCCGGAACATAGTGTTAGCTTTTTAATAAGGAGAGCTGAAAGACCTGATGGACTGATGTTACCAAGCCAAAACTCGCTAATCGCACTTTACATAACTGTTTTTGTATAGCCTAGGTCTGGGAACCTCCTGCCCTAGAGTTGCCTATAGCTGATATTACCATTTTAAAATAAATGTTGATATTTCACTCTACACTTAAACAGCAGTCTGAGGCTATGACGTGCAACACGTTTCCATTTTTCCATCTTTCCATCCCCTTTCTGGAATCGGAATCGGCCACAACTCCAGCCACCAACACACAGAGATGCTGTGGAAGTACCTCTAATCCTACTCGATTTCAAGGCACCTGGCTTTTTTCCCTGTGCTGCAGGCAACGTAGCTTGCAGAAGAGGTTCGACCGATTGAAGAAAAGAGGCACATCCCTCTGGACAGCACTGCCGACCCTGCAGACTGCCGCCCGTGAGCCCGGTAGGAGGCACTCGTTAGCAACGAGTCGAAAAGCTTAACCCGTGACAGCTAAGGTGGCGCTGTGCTTTCCTGGTCAGAATGGGCTAATGACGTGCGCTGGATACCACCCGGCAGTCGCCTGCTCGGAGGGCTTAGTCTGCACCCAGGTGAGGGCCTTTACCGACTGAGCGATTCGGGAGTGCCAGCTGCTCTTTTTACAGGACAGCAGGTGTCTCTTTCAATCCGACGTCTCCTGGGCTTCTCCGGCATACCTGGGCTTCTGCAGCCAGGCCAGCTGACATCGCAGTGAATGTCAATATGTGTTAATGTATGTTAATGTGGGTATAAGTATATGTTAATGAACCCAACTCCCTATCTCTATATGTTATTCCTGGCCACGCTGTACGGACATGGGGTGCATCCTTTTCAAATTGCCTTAAACTTTGTGGTTTTTCCATTTCATTCTAATACTGCTCCCCTACAGAAGCGTATTACTGCCATGAGTTAAGATTAATAAATACAAAAAAATCAAATTATTATTATCATTTCTTTTTTTTTTTTATCTTTCAAATTCAGGTTATCCAGATCCAATCCCAAGATCTCAGCCGGATAACATATTGCCAACTTAACTGCTGTACTATTGCGTTCTTTATTGTGAAACACTATTCAATATGTAGTTATCAATGTAATGATAACCTTCCCTAGATTCCTGCCGGTAAAATGTGTGAAAATGTGTTAAAATGCATTCAATAAAGCAATGCAATGTCATATGGTCTCTAGGCTATAGTAAATAGCGTTGGCCATGCATCTTAAGTGGTGCAAAATGTGCTAAAATTTATATTGTGTAAAATATCTTTACTTTTAAACATTCTGTGCCATCCAGGAGGAAAATACAAGAATATGTAATAACAAATTAATAACTGAACGCATTATTGCATTTGCGTTATTATGATCGTAAGAGATTTGCAGCCTCTTGGTGCAAAACACATGTCAAAAACGGGTTCATTAAGTTGTGTTCTCCGCAACCTCAGCCAGCACTGAATTTAAACTGAAAAAGTCAAAGTGGAGTAGGTTTCAAGCATGTTGAACTGCTGATGCTTGAAGAGAAATCTTGCAAATTAATCTCACATGGTACATCACACCGAAAGGAGTAAAAGGGTGCCATGCGTTGTCACTTATAAGGTTGTATATTGGGAAATAAAATATGAAAGGCAGATTTTGGTCTTTACTGTATAATAAGTGGCTGTTACTGTTTATCCAAAATTGAATATATATATATATATAATATGTGTGTGTGTGCAGAAGGGGATATGAATTCAGACTTGATGAATTAAATCAGCATTAATTATTTTTTTATTAGAAAAATAACTAAACTTTTTCTTTTTTTAAACTGGCAATGATCTATGACCTAATTTCTTCAGAGCAATGGGAATTTTAAAATTTTTAATTGCTTCATTTAAAAAAATAATGGTAAAGTAAAATCTTAATTGATAAATAAAATATTGCAAATCTAATTACCATACTACAGTGAATACTGATTGATTTGAGACCTTGAGTGGGACTAGAACGTTAAATGTGTGAAGCATGCACACAACCCCCTCCTGGGTATTTGTCATTAGAGATATTCAAATAATGAAATGGCATATTTGTTCATTATTTAATGAGTGGTGCCTCAGGTGATTCTGCCGAATAAACATTCCGGAGCAGGTGGCCTGGAATTACTTGGAATCCAGATAACAAGGAAATTTTTTTTAAAAGCTTAGCGGTAAATGGAGAAAATACATATATATATATATATATAAGTGTTATACTTAAAGTGCAGCTTTCCATTACTGTTATAAGCCATGGGTGCTACCTGCCAACTCCAAGAGGTAAATGGATGATGGCAGATGAAGAGCTAGTTGAATGAGATGAAGTTTCAATCGTCACACTACCTACTCTCCATCTCTTTTGAAGAAGAGGGGCAAAAGGAGGGGGGCAATGGGATAACCGTCTGTCGGCACACTTGTACCAGGACCCACATCTGGTGGCCTCCCTGGCCGGGCCCTCTGGGCTCGCTGCTGGCTTTTCACACTGAGAAAATGCGTGGTGACTGGCTCCCTATTCCTGGCACACCACTGCGGGTTGGAACGCCCTTTACAAAAACCGCACCAAAAATGGCGTAATTTACATTACTTTTTCCACCGCCTGCTGCTGATCCACTCTTCCTCTCCCTTCTCTGCTGGGCCTTTCTTTAATAAATTGTTTTTTCCGCTTTTTTTTGGGGGGGGGTTTGCTGCTTTGTTCTGCACTCCACATCAATGGAGCAACAAAAAGAGACATGGATATACAAGGTTTACGATCTATCATGGACAACAACACATTATCTCTCATTACAGGCTTCTGTCCACAGGAGACTCATACCACACAATTGCCTTCAATTACCATGTGGGGATCTCAGCGGAGGATTCCATTGTTGTAAAAGGCTGCAACAGCCATTTGGAATGTTCTGGTAGTGGAATAAATGCCACTGCCAATACAAGATGACTGGAGGGGAATTGTAGAAGGCTTTGTAAAGAGTGGAAGTTCCCTAATTGCATTGGTGCAATTGATGGGGAGCATGTGGTGATCCAGGCACTGTGTTATCCTGGTTGTATATTTCCAAGGACGACCGATTCATCGCTCTTCTGGCCCTGGTGTACACACTGCCTGTTCCCTGTAATGAATGCTGGAGCCTTTAAAAGAAATAGGGACTGAGGTACCAACATAATACTGCTTCAGGTTATGAAACAAATTGGGAACCGGATATCTCTTCCCTTCCTGGTACAGATCACCTTGGACCAGTGCCTCGTGGTTTCTCGGGTTTTCTCGGGACACTGAGCCTTTGCTTTCAGATAAATCTCGCCTACCCCGAAACGAGAGGATCCTTGATCGATTGTGTCCCTGTGGGTAATTCATTC
>JAOVYW010067034.1:0-20000 GCA_025775045.1 Hiodon tergisus
TTCACGGTGTATTGGGTGGGCAACGCCCCCTCTAATGGCCGCCCCCCCCCCCCCCCCCCTGCAAGGCAGAAGCCTGAATAAGGTGCCCACACCCCACTCCAGAGGGTGTACTGTTTTCAGTGTAGAGTAAAGAGTACCTTCAGTTGCACAAGTAAAGCATTCAATGTGCTTTTCTTTATTGTTTTAGAATTTATAAATTGTTTAAAAAACTGTTTAATAACGTTAAACTAATCATTTTATTTTATAAGAGGTGTCATTTTACAATATATTTGGAATACTTTTTTAATTGAGATTTTTATACTTTTTTAAGATACTTTTTGTAATCTTCTTGAGGTTTTGTTGATATTGTTTGATGTTTATATTGATATAAGGGGGCATAGACCCTCACTGTCTCTACAAACACTGTGGCAGTGCCTCAAAGTCAATGCCAGACATGAAAAGCTATCAGGCTATGGAACGCAAAAGAAAATCACCTGTACGCTCAGTTGTGCTGGGAACAAATAATGTTTTTTATTTATTTATATTGATTTGTGTTAATCTGTTGATGGGTCAGACACCTTATTTAATTGCTAATGATATTTTACAGCAGGAAAGCATACAGGCCAGCAGGTGGAGTAGCGGCTAATGTGTTGAACTTTGAACCAGTAGTTTACTGGATTATCTGAAGAGGGATACTGTTTTATATCTTTACGATACTTAAGTTTAAAATCCACCTTATATAAATGGGCAATGTGTGATGAGATTCACTATGAACAAGACTATATACCAAGTAACTAAATAATGAAATGTGGTTCCTCCGAGCATTTTAAGACACTCTCACAATTCATTGTTCTTTAAAAAAAAAAATCAGATATTTTGTCCTCAGACACTCAATGATTTTTGCATGACATGGAAGAAAAATTTAAGAAAATGGTGATAAAAAGTTTTTGTCTTTTTCCCCCTGCCTTTCTGAAGAAGCTCTCCATTCAACATGGACTAGCTGATTGACTATTTTGACTTGGTGGAGAGAAAACAATAAACCCGGAGCTACATAGGACAGACAAACATACAATGTGATGCTTTTTTCAGTAGGACTTCTTGTTTTTCTCTTGCAGAGTATTGTGTGTACAATGGGGCTGAAGTGGTACCCGCACCCTGAGGCGCTCCATTGCATTAAAGGCTGTGAGGTAAGACCTTTTATATGAGATGTGAAATGCCTTCTTTAGACCTAATTATTCCTTTTCCTTTTCCTATTTTTTTGGCTTGGTTTAGTGTTGGGACTATTCTCTCGTGGTCTTACGCTATGCAACAATGTGACTGTGTGTGTGTGTGTGTGTGTGTGAGTGTGTGTGTGTGTGAGTGTCTGTGTGTGTGTGATGCGTTTTTGGATCTTCTTTAGGTTCATCTTTTGGGTGGGAGATCATGTGGATCCGGACTAAACCTAGCTAGTTTCAAATTATGGAACAGTGCCATTACAATCGTTATCTAAATGTCAGCAGTTATTTTCAAACAAATATGTTTATATATGCAGTAGGGATATATGTAAAACACAAATTTACATATATCCCTACTACCCTAATATGCTATTTTTTTTTCTTTCGTAGAACTTCATCTGAAAGCTATTTATTTTTATTAACTATACTAAGCCATTTTCAATTCAACTCACGGTTACGCTGTGCTGCAAACAGGGCGAAACATGCTTGTAGTTATGGGGCTTTGAAGCTAAACGCTGTTATTGTAGAAGCCGAAAAGTTTTGTAATGCGTCATCAGAAAGCAACCTACGTTATATATGCCAGCTGCCTAACATTTTGAAATTTTGTATGCATCTTTCTCAAGGGAGCTTTTGTTTGAACCAGAACACTGGCGATATTTATAGGCCTCTTCTATATATATATAGATATATATTTATCATTTGGGTCAATTATGGCTGTTGTCTCGCTTTCACTGTTGGTCTGTGACAGCTAATAGAATCTCCAGATCAGGTTTTACAGGACTAATGAAAACAGACACCCAGTTTGTCACACCCAAAGTTGCACCATGTTTGGTTGTGGAGTTTTTCTTTCTTCTTCCATGGAACCTGGACACATCATGTCCTTATTTTGAGAAAAGCAAGCCATCCTCTCCTCGATGGGTAAAACTAATGACATTACTGGTTCACTGAAAGCGGGCAGACATCCAGGAATCGATTTTTGGAAACTTTGTTTCACCGCACAAAGCTCAGACGCTTGGGCGGAAATGGTATTAGACCTGACCAGACTTTGTGCCCTCTGAGCAGACACAAAAAAAGGGTTTTATGTTTGATCCTTTTCAAACCCTTTAGATTTCATTTTAAAACCTTTGTTTCAAGGTGAGAGATTTTAAATTTAATTGCTTTGCTTTACTCTGCAGTTCGCTTGGTAATCAGTGCTGCTTGCAACCACCAGATAACATGTAGTTCTTCATTTTTACAGATTATAAGGAAATGCTAATATTCAGAACAAAAAGTCGAGGTGCGGCCGTGAGGGTAATCTTCTGGCTTGTCATAGCCAAACAACATTTTCATTTGATAGCATTTCAAGACGGAGCCTCTGTGAAAAGCCTACTCTGCCGTCAAGTTAAAGGATAATCCCTGTTTATGAAAATCCCTGATAACCCCTTACAGCCCCCTTCACTATGGGATAACACTTATACGATGATGTAATTGCAAAACCGAAAAGCCAATAGGAGGATTTTTTTTTTTAAATTGATGGATAACCAATCACACAGCTGGATTGTCCTTTTCCTCATGTACAATTTAATTTTAAATTCCATTATGTTAAACAAGTTGCTGCAAAAACGTTCTGTAAGAAAATGACTGGAAACAAGATAAAAGAACAGTGTTAATTTTTCCGAAAGAACAATTCCCTGGTTGATCTGAAATAGTTTACTGGGGATTTTATCCATGTTTTGCTTTTACAGTTCTCTATCCCTGTGGTCTAACTTGTGAAATGGGCTTTCCTGTAACTCCTCCTAATGGTGGATTAATAAAACACTGTGGTTTACAGATTTAATTAATGCAGCAGGATGTAGAATTATGAGCATTTTTTGAGCATTTATTTGTTTTAACCCAAACGGAATCTACGGGTTATGGGGGTGTTGAGTAAGTTTTATCCTAAGTCCACGTGGAGTTTAGGGAGAGGTGAGGGATGGTTTTGAGTGGGAAAAGCTCATAGGTGTCCCAGGGAAGCCTTTTGCGTGCTTGTTGAGATGGAAATGTGTAGTAAGTCCCATGAGGGACACATATAAATTTAATAGGCCTTCAGTTGCCCCATTAAAAGAGGCCTCTTCGATCCACCAGAATAGAGAACTAAGTCATTTTTTCCAGAGAAATGTAACTACATGCATGAACTATATATTCGCTTCTGCATAGTGGATATGTATGTGTGTGGTTTTTTTCTGTGAGTCCCTATGTGTGGAGATGGTTGTGTAGATGAGGCCACAGACACATGCGAACTATAAGGAATATATTTAGATATAAAGAGAAGTGTACCGTGGTCAAAGAAGCCAATAAAGATTTCGCTCTCTTAATTGCAGGAATACACTGGTACACTGTTGTTTCAAACAATTGTTGTAATTATCTTTTAGCTAACAATATAACAATAATAATAATAATAATAATAGTAGTATTAGTATAAGTAGTAGAAGTATTAGTAGAAGTATGAGTTGTCGTGGTAGTAGTGGTTGTAAGTTCTTGGTAAGGTTGTTCTTGCCAGTTTTCCGTTAAGTCCTTTAATGAAACCACAACTTTTATCATTTGTTTTCCTTTCTGCCTCTTACCATAGCCCTTCATGGGTGACAATTACTGCGATGCCATCAACAACCGAGCATTTTGTAACTACGATGGTGGAGACTGCTGTCACTCCACTGTCAAGACTAAAAAGGTAAGCAGAAATTTATTTTTTATATCTCACACTGTTCCCATTGGATATTGGAAATAATTTTCATGAGAACAACATTGTATCGGTTTTTCAGGTTTAACTGTACCTGTGGGTTGAAAGTTCATGAACGCTGACTACCCCATCACTAGCCTCTAGGATTATTTAATGGAAGTGTGGGTAACAATAGCAAGTGCAGCTATGGAGACATACTCTAGTTTTCAAAAGTATACAAATTTACTCAAAA
Organism: Hiodon tergisus; assembly: GCA_025775045.1. NCBI lineage: Eukaryota > Metazoa > Chordata > Actinopteri > Hiodontiformes > Hiodontidae > Hiodon > Hiodon tergisus. Next base: position 4,121 of record JAOVYW010067034.1, read on the forward strand.
AAACATGCCCCAATGACAGATTCATTATTCTCGTGGTTGATTGGTCAGCATGAAAATTCCAGATGACAAACCTTGCACTTTCACTCCCGACAATTCAAAAAAACATAAATATATACTGCTTCATAAACAAGAAGTCCTATCCTAGGAGATAATTTGGAAACAAGGAGAGGAGGGTAGTGGGAGTTTTCTGACTTAGTGCATTGTTTTTACGAGGTTTTCCATCCTAGGTTGTCTCCAGTAGCAAAAAGTGATTAAGCTAAAAGCTGTGGCATTTCATGAAACTTAGTATCAAATTTTATGATAGCTTCAAAGCCTCCTTGTAACGGGTGTCGTCGAGATTGAGGAGCCATTTAATGACCGTGGTAACCGTTAGCATGTCCTGTTCCCCGCAGAAAAGCTACAAATAAAACAGTCTAGGGGCAAAGTTGAGGGACACTGCGTTCCCTTTCAGTGACTCACTCTGTTTCTGTGCACATTACTTTAAGAAAGGTCTGTCTTTTAATATGTACTTAATATATTTAAATCTGTTTTGTGAGTGAAAACATTCTTTAAAAAGTACAAAAAAAAACATGATATTTTTGCATGTTTTCTTTGGAACAAGATGCTATATTTAAATATTTAAAAGCCAAGGTCAGATTTCATTATCAGTTATGCATTTAATTCTCCATTTTAATTTTTTGAACTCCTCAGTTCTCTTTTATTTCATAGTGGGGGCTGCCAAAATTCGCACACCCCTTCACCCCTCATTTGACTCAGAGATGTTTTCAATGGCTGCTGCTCTCACTATTCCTGGAAGTTCACAGTTCACTTCATTTTGCATAATTTGTGATTCTTACTGACCAGACGTATTTAAGAAATTAAGATTGATCATACTCCATAAAAAGATCTTATTTTCCAGAAAATCGTTTGGGAATACTCTTACAAAGTACTTATACGTTAAGATGACTCATCGAACCTTAACTCCGAACGCCAGAAATACATTGTATCATAGACGCAAATGCCAGAATTCAATTAAAACTTTGACCCACCCATTAATTCTGGTTTCAGACCTTCCATGGATAGTACTTATTCAGGATGCCTAATGCAGCTCCACAAGGAACCTATTTGCACTATGGATGTCATTTGTCTTCTGTGAGTGGGCCACAGTTCTGTGTCATATATACTTAAATTAAATATAGGCTGTTTTTGATGTTGAGTTCACATTAAGGCAGGCACTAATTTAACTGTATGTAGGGGTGCGTTCCCTCCGCTAGGAGAATTCAGGGAAATGGCCTGTGTTCATGAAATGTTCACTGACTACAACTGTGTGTTAGTCTGATTGGCTAAGACAAATACAAGACCAGCTTAGAGGTAGTTAGACAATATGACATATAACAATGGTGCTTTTACATGCCTAGTTTTTAAAGTCATATTTCTCAAACAAATATGTTTGCATATGTTGCATCAGCATTGCTTTTCTGTTTTTCTGTTGATGGGCACTAGTAACTTACAGCAGGACAAATATCCCTCACCTCAGAAACACATTTGACTGTTTCTTAAAGGGAGACTTTACTGATATGTATATATGATATACTTAAAATATTAATTTATCCTTAAAAAAATACTGAAATGTGCTTGATGTGGGTTATTCACATTTTTATAAAATATACCGATATGTTACAGCACCCCAACGTAAATGCCATTTTGGGGGATATAACATTTTCCCAATATGCCAATCAATATTACTTGAAATATTATGTACCCTCCTTATCTCTTTATCCTATAATGTACAATTTTCACTAATTTAAGATACAGAGGGCTAACAGAAATGTTAATTTAACAGAATGGGGCCTTATATCCAAAAACTTAAAACTACAGATTTCTTATTTTTATTTATTCATATATTACAATTTAAAGAAAGAGAAACTAAAACAATCAATGCACCTGACCATAATCAAAATTAAAAAGGAAGGGTTCTTAAACGAGCTCTTGCAAATCACAAAAAGTGCTTGTTTGAGGTTTTGCTTTGAGGAGAGATGAAAGAGTTCTGTCTTCTTATGTAGGATTCAGTAGGCAACATGCTACCAAAGGCAGTGGTATTGGTAATGTGCATTAATGAAAAGGTTGGCACTAAACTAAAAGTGATTACCAGCAAGATCAATACAAAGAGTGTTTTATTATTTTTTTAAATGTCTGAAAAAAACGTGTTGCGGCATACTGGGCATGAATGGGGATGGCTATACCTGGACCCCGACTTTTGTTGGCCTAGATGGGTTTAAACTACATTCATGCATTTCTATAAAACAACTACTGTACTTTCACGAGCGTATGTATGTAACCAGACTGCATGTATCTATCTAAATGATTGCTGTCATGTCATTGTTTTGTAACTGTTTTGGAATGTGCACCAGCATGCACCAATACTGCATGACAAGACACAAATACATGACCAGAGCTCCTGAAATACAAGGCTCCAACCTTTTCCCCTACCTGCTGTCTCTTTCAAGTGTTAACAGAGCGCGCTGAATTATCCAGTGACAGCTAAGTGGTGAGGAATCCCCTTCTGACTACTGCGCCTCTCTGGTGGGGAAGGGGGGAGCCACTCCAGGTTTTCCCAAAACTCTTGAACAAATTTTTTTTTTTGGAGAGTTTTCTTTTGGCGTGCCAGCATTCCCCGCAGAATACACAACATGCAGAGAAACATCTTGTAGCTGCATTTTGACCAAACTATTAAAATTTAAATGCTGTTGTAAATCATACAGGAACTTATAAACTGGGGGGCCATTAGCGTCTTCACGCCACAGGATTACCCAAGCAAATAATAAAACAAATTGAACATCCTCCTCCGTTCAAACACAGCGCCCGTGTCTGCTGGCCAAACGGCTGCAGGAGCCTGCCGCGGCTTCCCAGCTGAAAGAGGAGAGGGCTGGAGGGGAATACTACAGATTCACAAAGGAAGAATTTTGTTTAAAAAAGCAGTGGATAATACAATAAATTCAGTAATCACAACAGACTAGCAAGAGGGCAGGGCTCCCACTGTGTCTTTCTCTCTCAGTGGACTCGGTCCAGACTCACAGCATGAGTGTAAAGCACACCGCTTACATGACAGTTAAATATAGATCTTTGAATCATGCGAGTTTGCAAAGCTAAAACCAGGGGTCAAACTGAGAAATGATAGCAGACGAGGAGAAAAAAATACATTCTTCCAGGACAAACAGATAGGCAGGAGGGCTATAAACTCACAGGATTTCGAAACAGTTCCTGATTGACAATTCAGGGACCTCTCAAAATTGAGTGAATAAAGCAATGTGTGGTTCTTTATTATAAGTTTTGCTTCTAGAAGGGGCAGTGATTGTCACAATATGAGTGGTAGCTTGAACAGCAGAGCTGCAGTTTTGGATGGGTCGAGCATTTCCAGGCCCAACGGCCGAGGCTGTCACAGCACACATCAGGCTGCCAGCCAGATTTTGTCTCCACCAAGGTCATTTCCTCCCAAATGCACCGTCATTGAGGGATACAGCATTCTATGGCCCTACTGAGCAATTAGATGAGGAGAAAAAAAAAAAAAACCTGACCTGTCGATGGCCGCTGTGCTTTTTGGGAAAGTTTGCGTCATTGTTGTTTTTCCACCCACACCTATCAGTCTGAAAGCGCTGCAGATGAGCTGGGCCACCAGTGGAAGCAACGCATTTGGAATGAATCATTCTGTTCACCCTCCACAAATGCGTTTTGCACATTACCTGGTGGATTGCTCTGCAGTAAAAACCATAAAACCAACAAACAGTACTGAGTTTGTTGGCCTTGTGTAAAAGCAGATGGAGTAAAGGGGCCCTTATTGAACTGACTTGTTAATTAAAACAAACACAAACAGATCTGCTTGTTATCAGCTGTTTGATCTCAGAGAAAGCGGACCTCTCTTTCACACCGGTGTGTCTGCATCTGTTAAGACGCTAGGACAACACCTCCCAGCCTGGGGCACAAGAAAGTCATAGAAACCTAGACATTTCAGACACATGCACATGGCAAGTAAGCTGGGTCTGTGCTGCATGAGAACATGTGTTCTCTGTGAATGGGGAGAAGGCAGTGGTCTGGAGGTATAGATTTAAGTGAACTGTGTGTGTGTGTGTGTGTGTGTGTGTGTGTGTGTGTGTGCTCATCCATTTACATGCATGTACTTATTTCTGAAACATCCTGTATGCAGGCACTCCTAGGGTAACAAACATGGGACTTACAAATATCCATGCAGACGAACAAGGCTTCACACACCACAATTGCTTTAATGACTTGACTTGAAAGCCAACCCTTGGATGCTGATAAGTTGTGGCACTTAGAAGCTACTTGTAGTGTAGGCATTTTGCACTAAATGCAAATGTGCCACTAAACCGTCATTAATTACTTAATTATTTCATTCTGAACACTTTTTGTTGTGGAGAACGAAGTGTATTGTTTTAAACTGAAATCTGTGTGTTTGAGTGTGTGTGCGCACCTGAGGGGAATTTGTTTCCAGTAACAGGCCAATGTGTCAGGAAGTCTTTGCCGCCCTCCCCCCTGCTGTGTCTTCAGCCCTTAAAGTACTAGTAGCAGCAGTGGGAAACATTTGCCTCCTTAGCCCTTAATGGGTTATGGATCGTGTTCTGTAACATGACCTGCTTGATCATCAGGGTGTTTGTTTGTGTAAAATACTAACAGGGACATTTTTGGTATGTCATTAAAATTGTGGACTGACATGATTTTTTACAAAAGGGGAAAGTGGTTAGTTTATGGTAGCATAATTTTACAATAACACGCTCAAATCTGCCTAGACATAGCCCGCTAGTATTCTCAGAGTTTTCCCACAATGCTCTGTGAAGAATTGCGACCTTAACTCTGTTTACCTGGGCAGCTACCACTACACTTTAAGCAAGACCGCCCAGTCCTCCACGCATTCGGTTTCCTCCTATTAGGACCCATCACATGATGTCCCTTCTCTGGTACTGTGCATCTGTTTTTTAAAACAAAAAAAGAAAAAAGATTAAAGTAAAAACTGAAGGCTGGAGCAATGGTGGAAACCCCGTCCACACCCTCTTCATGAACAGTTCTATGCCCCTCGGTTATTGGATGGTAGTGCTGGATCTTCTATTGAGGGTGATCTAGACATTATACTGCAGCGTGTGAAGATCCCTGATTCACTTTGAAAGAGGTATTATATTGTGTAAAATTTCAGTGTGTTTACTAGTGGAATAGATATTTAAACAGATTGAACGATGCGCATTAATGACAATGCACATATGGACTTCATTTCAGATGATCAACAAAGGAGATCTTTTTTAACTAGACTTTTTTAATAGCTTAGAGTCAGCCTAGCACAGAAGAAAAGCCACAGCGGCTCGGCCATGTTGATTGAGTGCAGCGCTGGCCCGGGTTCAGCGTTCTGTGTGCGTTTCATTGCGTTGCGTCACTCGCTGACGGACCCACTGCACCTTTGGACGCAGCTGCCCTGTAACGGAGCCTCACTGCAGCCCAAGGCCCCCTCTGCAGGGACAAAAGAAGAAGCTAATCTCTTCTGAAGATGTGTGAATTGTGTGAATTTATGAAAATCGTTCCTTCTCGTTCTTAGTTCCTTAAAGAGGATGTTTTATGGCCCTTTTTTGAGCCAGCACACCCCTTGCTCCCCAGTGCCCAACGCCCACATGTCTTTGAGAGCCTACCAGGCACACCAGTTTAAAAACCATAAATGTAAATTACTTGCTGGCCCAAGGGGTTAGGGTAGTGTGTGTGTGTGTGTGTGTGTGTGTGGGTATAGCACAACTGTGGTTTACAATTGGTACTTTTAGTGGGAATAAATGAGCAGGAAAACAAACAAGCTAAGAGACCTATGCTTTGCTATTTGAGGGCTGTTTTCTTTTTGTTTGTTTTCTTTTTTTATTACTGATATATCATAATCCCGACCATCAGGTATTATGTCCATACCCCACCCTCAATCCACCTGCTAATCAGACCCATACGTTTACATTGTCCTTACATATACAACTAAATACATATTTCATATATTTAAATGCATTGAGCGGAACTAAGATCTCTGAATATAAATTTCTATTTTTTATTTGTTTTATTTTATTTTATTTTATACACCTCAAAGTCACAATCCCTACGAGAGGTTCAGCTCCGATTGAAAGCAAGACAAAGAGAAGCTCCCACTCTATCATCTCCCTGTGCGAGAATATAAACAGCTCAGAGTCAGATGGTCCTGCATCAGGGGTGTTTTCATGGCAGCTGCAACTCAAAACTTTACTGATAGGTTGATCTCATGAGAGGCCTTGATGCCCAATGCAAAACTTAAGCATTTTCTTCTGGCAGACGTTGAAGTGAACGTTTGAGCTGTTATTTTCAGGTAGTTAACTTGAAAACTTGGATTTAGGAGGTTTTTTTTAATTAAATAACTCTGAAACTCGTTTGATTTTTAACAAGAGCTTAAATCCCCTCTTTAAAAAGGAATAATGAGGAAAAATGATAGTAAAATGTTTCTAAGCAACTGGATACAATAGAAGAAAAGTTTGAATGCACTTCCTCCTTTCTTTTATTATAGGGCCTCTGTCTCTGCCATTCATTTGCACATTCCTCCCCGTGTTAAGATGCCACTTTCAGGAGTTTTCTTTTTCCAGTCCGATAATGACCGGCTTTACTCCTAAAGTATAGTTACACAATTATACAATGCCATATAGTTACCGTTACACAATGAAAAACAAAAGCAAAACATTTGTGCTGCTTTTTCACAGATCCAGTAAGCAATTAAGTAATCGAAAATTTTGCACAATTTTCACAACATAACTCTAGAATTCTAGAAGTAGAATTCCCTACTTTTTTTTTTTTTTTAATACTGCGCCATTTGCTGTATGTCCTTTGGCCTGGTCGTGCCTATTTGATTGACATGCACACAGAGTCAGTGTGTTTGACTACCACACTGTTTTCATTAGCAAAATAGATGTGGTATGGCATACATTTCCACATTTGCTTCATAAGTAATTGGCTAAGTTTAAGAGTTGTTTCTGTTGTCCATAGTGATTAATCCCATTGCTGTGTGGTCCCTGCACTAAATCTTTCACTTGCATGATCCCGTGTTGATATACAGGCAATTTGTTTTAGACCTCAGGCTGCCAGGGACCCGTTTGTGTAACGCCCATATATGACAGGGGTCACCTAGGGACTGGCAGTGTGATAAGCCCTAATACAATTCTGTCTCACTCTAATTCTTAAACTCGAGGTTCCGTTTAACCCTTTGAGTCGAGATGAGCAGGAATGAGAAAAGGCCACTCTTAAGGACCACTTGTTTTCTGATTAATTCTGCTTGAAAAAGTTGGAGTATTGTTTTGTAGTTGGGGCGATATATATTTGGTTTAAATCTTATATAACTCTATGCTACTAGCATGTATAAACCAATTCACTAAACGTAAAGCTTAAACTTATGCAAGGCTAGTAAGGTCTAAACTAAATTTAACACAAATACAGCCCACGAGAGAGGAGCGCAATCAAACAGGGAACAATATAGAACCATTAGAGAAAAAACTGTTTGAAATCCTCTGAAATTATTTCTTTTGTAAAGGCATTGAAAAACATTTCTTTGAATTTTGTAAGAAAATAAGTCCCTTGATATAGGAATAATAATACAATAAACATATATCAAATAATAAATTAAGGAAAGAGTTAAGAAAAGAGTTAATGGTATGTTTAGCATCAGTATTGATGCTACATTAATGCGAATGGTGTGTGAAATATCTTCTACCAGTCGACTTTTTAAAAGTTAGTCTAGTACTCTGAGCCAGCAAGGCAGCCAGAGGGGATCTCAGTGAACAGGGTGTAACTGTTGATGCCCATTTGGCAGGTGTTTCAGTGATGGAGACCGGCTGATATTGTTAACGTCACAATGAGTCGTCTCAGCGGTGATGTCAGCCTGAGAAAAATAAGGAGAAGCACTGTTGAAAAGCAACAGTGGGATAATATGCATAATCCAATGTGCAGAAAATACCGCCGGCATGCGGGAGATTTAATCAGGGGCCTTGAAAAGCCACCAGGACTGAAGCGCATACCAATCTCACTGCTGCTTTTTCACCCCCCCCCCTTTTCTTTTTTTTTTCTTTACGAGTGGAAACAATTAGGAAAAGGAAGCAAATGTATTTCCCTGCCGCCTTAGTTTGTTTTAGTTTCTTATCGGGGGCTTCTTGCGATTTTAGCGTTTTGAAGTTCTGGATGACTAGCAGCATATTATTTGTCTCCTGAAATTTTGAAGGCGCGAGGCTGACTGCACGTAAGGTCACTGTGGAATGACTAAAAGCTGTTGGCAGGCATGTAGAGGGCATGAAGTGCAGTTGTGGCTGCCCGACCTTACATCCCTCTAAGATCCCCTTAGAAGGAGTTTTTCCTTAGAATTGAGCCTGGGATTATTTTGTTTGTTTTCCATTTCAAAAGGAGTTGGCTACACTGATACAACAATGAGCTGGGGCTGTGTTTCTCACCCACTCTGCCTTTTTCTTGTGGCTGGTGTCAGTCTGTTTTATGTCTTATTTCTATTTTTTAATCAAATTCCGACCACTCTGTGGGACATGCGCTGCCACAGGGGCACTGTCACTCATTTCATTGGCCGTGTGTGTGTGGCTTTTCTTTCCCATACGCGTTCAACCTGTCCATAAGGCAGCGCTTGTCATATTGCCCTGGGCTCCTTACTTGGGCTGGCAGATGTCGGCGGCTCTTCGAAGCCGAGGATAACCCACAGCTAATTGGCACCATTCCTCCGCCTTCCCAGCATCCTGTGCACATGGGAAACCTCAAACTCCCTGATGTTTGTGGAGACTTCACATGGACTGCCATAATACTTGCCTTTATTGTAACAAAGTCCACCCAAATGACACTCTAAATAGAAATTGCCATGAAGGAAAAGGGAAATGTCAGGAATTTAAATGAAAAGTGTAGGTTTTTGAGTCCCCTTTTCTGTTCATTTAATCCATCACATTTGTTTAGTGTTCCACCCTTGACAATAATGCACAGTATGTTACGACTTAACACAAATCAATTAAAAAATTTTCATCTGAGTTATCGAGCTACGTCTCGCTCTTTTTAAAGAAGTTGATAATAATCATTATATGGCCATATGTTTCCACTGTGTCCTTAAGGAGGCAGTCCCTGATGAGCAAAGCGAAGGTTACCTAACTGCTGTACCGAAATGCTGTAATAAATGGACACAGTACATACACATACACATAGAAAGTATGGAGCATTTGTACGGTCCTTTTTATGTTTATGAGTCAATCTGTGAGAGAGCGTTAAAGGAGGTCTGCTGGCCGAGCCCGGTAGACAGCAGTGATTCAGTAGTTTTCCTCCGTGGTCATCTTTGTCTGGCTCTGTGGTCGCGATCTCTGTGTTCTGGCCTTACTCCTCCAAACTTCACCAGGTGCACATCACATAAACTGTACCAAAACTGCCAGTTGGTTTTCTGTGAGATTCTCTCTCGGAATTTCATGATGATAACACTTTGTTACAAGTGTTTAAATCATTATATAGATATCATAACATCTCCCTCACTTATTCACCACACACACACACACACACACACACACACACACATATATACACACTCAGGGAGCAGACAGAAAAAGTGTCGGTGTCTGGTTATCTGCACATGTGTACGTGTTATACTGGCTGACATTATTCAAACTGTTTTTTTACTTTGTTCACATTGCCTTACTGCATTGCTTAAATCAACCCAAGCTTTACTTAGCGGTGTACTCTGGGTTACTGAGGTCCAGTTTTTAATGAGTAAATGAATGAGCCGTTTCCTCTCCCTGTCAGTCACACCTTCGGAGCTCAGCACACTGCTGACAGGTGGACGTGGGTGCCTGGTTTGGCCTCTGCCTTGCACAGCTTGTAGGTTTCAACTCGTTAAGACCCTATACTGGCCCTACATATGGATCCTTGTCATTTTGGGGCAACATGATGGCTTTTCAGGGGACTGGGGTTAGAGGAAATTAAGTCACCAGAAAGATATACAGGGCTAATTAATGAGGGCTCGCTTTAAAAAATCAATACATTGAAAGAAGGAATTTAGTACATACTCAATTTAAAAAAAAACCCAACAACATACATGTTTATCTGCAGGATGATTACAATAGAAAGAAAAAGGAATATCTGTTTAGATGTAGCTGAGGCATATGTGCTGTAATTTGGTTAAGGGTAACATGGACTCATTACCTACCTCTGAATGTAAATTTAAGGTTTTAAGGGGCTCTGTTGCCTTGCCCTGGGAAGTGGACATTTTTGGGGGGCAGGGAAGATTGAAACAGTCGCATAAACGATGTCTCGTGTCCTTACGCACCAGAAAAACCTGAAGAGTGATTTGACTGAGAAAAGTAGGCTTTGCCAAAGTCCTGGCAAACAAGTTTAAGTTCTGTTGATGTGCTCTGGTGAATACAGGCCGAATGTTTATTTGACAAAGGCAGGGAGGAAAAGATGTCATGAAAAAAAGACATATCATTCTCTCCTCAGTGTTTTTCCGCAAGCAGAGGACATCGGTCTCGCCTGCAGTGACCCTAAAGCTATATACAATTCGTCATGCTGACGCTAGTTGGCTTACTGGCTTTCAATAAAGCTTTCATCACCAGATGTCACATTTAGAACAGTTTAAGACGGCATATACATACTATGTTCGGTGAGCTTCAGAAATATTAACAAACTGCAGCAGTCTTTAGAATGTGCTACTTTTGAAAAACATTTTTTAAGTTTTTTCAATTATTTTTTCTTATTAGATTTTTAAAGCAAGTCAGTAAATCCTGATTTAATGCACTAATTCTTCATGCAAGAATTAAATTGGCTCTAACCAGTGCACGCAATAACTCAGATGCGTTAGCTCAAATGCATTTTATTTTATTGTTCAAATTATATATGTACACATAAATAAAAATAAATAAAAAATGTAACCAATTTCAAAATGTATATTGACTTTTATACTCTGTAGTTCGCATTATCGTATACTTTACTCTGTTACTATACTCTATTTTACTACTCTCGTAAATCTATTGGTAATCCTGAACCTTCTTTCAACTTTGTGCAGTAATTTTATATTGACAAATAACATTAAGTTGCATAAATAATTTAAATAAAATCCCAAAAGCAATTGAAACCAGGAAGAGGAAAAAGTATATCCTTATTTTCAGGCAAAAATAAACTAAAAAACAAAACAAATGGACCTGAATAGCAAATTAATTTTGAATGGTTTAAAGTTAGTGCGTAAGAAGAATGGAGCAGATACTAAGACAGTGTTTTGTTTGGATATAATGCTAGAGCAGTCCAAGCCCCGGAGATGAAAACACACATCAACATCCTGTCCTGGTAGTGTCAACAGGAAAGCAATCTTCATGGACAAAACATTCCAGAGCAGGGCTGCTTTATTTACCTTCAATGTATGAAAGTTTCTGAATAATTTGATGCATTTATGATTTATTCCATGTAAATAATTATACAAAAGTAAAATTAAGGCTCAAGTGACATCTTTGATTATAAAGTATATTTATAAAGAACTTCTGGCATCGTTACATAAGTAGGCGAGTTACAGGCAGGGATACGCCTAATAATTTTAATAATAGCTTCACAGTTACCTAAATCAATAATTATTTTAAGTCCAAAAAAACTGAAAACATCCCAAAGCATTTGAAAAAAATTATACAGCCTCTGCAGATTCTATAATCTATTGTTGGGAGTTCTATAATCATGTTGGGCGTTTGTGTGTGTGCATGTGTGTATTCGTACTGCGGACATTTCATAAAATAAGCTTGATTACTGAACTTTAATCTTACATTAATCCTCTGCACCCCTTTTAAACAGTTTTAAGTGTAGCCAACAGTTTTTAAACAAGTGGACAATAAGATGCTGACGCCGGAAAAAAGAAAAGCTTTCTTTACTCAACTTTTTTCAAGGATCACATATGGAATGTGTAATTAATTCAGATAGACAACAGACAGGCCTTCTAAAAAACCAAAAACCTAATCAACTAGATAAGCCCGTACATGTTGATACTTATTCAACACTGGACACAGCTTTTGTAATACTGATGGATGAAAAGAGAGGCCAGTGTGGTGGTGTATTTCAATAACCCCAATTGGCTTATGGGACTGTGTAACGATCACGCCAGTTGTGTAATTGCCGGGGCACCAGGGCTGAGTTTTGCAGCAGCCAGCAGCGTCCTCGTTAAGGGTTCCGGACTCCTTTGATGGGAGGGTGCTTGCCTGCTGTAAAGAAAGGTGCGTGGTGAGTCCCCTCACCCCTTGGGGCTCCCTGGGCCCCTGTCCCATACCCACTACACCAGTTACCTCCAAATTTCCTCCCAACAAGGACCAGATGTAAAAGCCAGCGCTATTGCACTGAGGTCAAGGTCAAATAAAACTGCATTACACTCGCCACCCCTCCTGTAGCAGACTTGAAAAAGTAGAGAGAGGGGGGAGGGGCAAGTACAGAGTCTCTAATGGAGGCCTCGTGTTTGCCAATGCCTCCCCCTTCGTTTCTGCCCGACGGCGGTGTTGTGTTCCTTGTACTCTTTCAAGGCAACAGGTTTGCGCTTTCCCGGGGGCAGTCTTCTCTTCACATTCCCTGAACATTTTCCACAGCACCGGAGGCAAATGGGGAGGACTCCCAGCCTCCAGTCTACCTTAGCTCATATTTATACCAAAATCAATCACTTTGAGGTCTCTCTGTTTTTTCTGGGACTGTGTTTGATTATGGGCGGCCCTGTGTCATCGCTAACCTATAAGAAAAACAGGTCACTACAAAGCGTCCAGTATCAAAATGTTTGGATGTGCACATTCGTTTAACATATGCATGAAGGTTATTCGCAGTTTATGAATTGGTAACTAACAGTAAGTGGTTACTCTAATATGCTTTTCCATGTATGCCTATAAAGATGTGCCTGTCCAACCATAAGTCTTGTGGAAAAAAAAAAAGTATAGCCTTTAGTATAAGACAAGCAGTGGATCGAGTTGTGTTATTGAGGTTTTTTGTATGAATGAAAGTTATACAAGTGTCGGCTTGTAAAAGGAGTTTGTAAAAAACATCTATTGCACAAAGTTTAAGAATGGAGCCTAAACATTGAAATGAAGTGAAGAAAACATTTCAGACGCATTAGGCCTGGCCGTGATATGAACAGTAGTAGCCCCTTCTCAGTGAAAAGAAAGGCATGTTCAGTAGTTATTCCAAAGCCCTGGGGGTAGTGTGGCCTCATGCACACGACTCTTAATCAGACAAAAAGGGCCTGAAGACTGTGCCGCTCCTCGTAAAAAAAAAAAAAAAAAAAAAAAGCTCAGTGTGTTGTTTCTGGCAGAGTGGGAATGAAGAGAGAGAAGGTGGGGGGGATGTTAGTACGCACGCACGCAACAGTTCATGAAGTGTTGGATGTAACGAGAGGAGAGGCGGGACGTGGTGGTAGGGCGCGCTCCGAAGCAGGGACTGTGGCTGAGATGAATGGGATAGGTTTACAGTCAGGGGAAAGTCCCCACAGTGGAGGGGAAGCCCATGTGTTTCACGGGACACTGAGAGGGCATTCCTCTCTGCACATGGGTGCTGGGAACAAGGATCCTCTTGTACGAGCTTTCTCTTTTTTTCCCTCCCTCTTCACCCCAAACCGCTCCTTGCAGGAACTCTGCCACGCTAATGGCTAACAAAAGACGGTTGGGTTTCGTGCTGGGGGCACGCCTGTGAGCACGAGGAGGAAATGAAACAGCCTTTGTGTGTGCTTCTTTTATTAGCACCTTATCATTGATGGCGAAACTTTTCTCACAGTAAAAATAAATAGGCAGGAAAATGTATGGATGGTTACGGTATGCGTGTGTGTGTGTGTGTGTGTGTGTGTGTGTGTTTGTCTGTCTGCCTGTCTGAGGGCCTGTTTGGGAATGTTGGCAAATCCAACAAAGCTGACACTTACGTGTCTGGAGATTCTGCCCTGGTCAAACTAACAGTAGAAACAGTGTTGTACTTCGAACAACAGCGGAAAAGGACACTGTAATAACATGTATTTAGTTATTTTTGTCCCCCATGACAGGTCACGTTTTGAAACTTGACTTTTATATATTTTAAAGACTTAAAATAAGATTTAAAAATGTTATTCTCATTTTAAAATTGGATTGCTGTTATTTCGATTATCATTTTTCAAAGTGGCTGAAACTGCTAGGGAAGCTACTCTCTGCGTGGAGTGGTTAGTCCAGGTGAGGCTTGAGGTATAGATGACACACCAAGCTGTTCCCCCTGAGATGAGAGACCCAGAAATTGAGGTTTGGCGGGGGGGGGGGGGGTGTTTGTGTCTGCCGTGGGAGCGGCTTGGACAGGAAGTCGGGTGTGTGATGAGCGACATGATGAGAACGGCAGAAGAGAGGTCAGGAAGCCAAGTTGTTTCCACTGCTGCATGGCTGCTGTAACTGGAGAAATACGTGACATCAGTGGACTTCATGTGAAATATGTGCGTGGTGTGCGTCTGCACTTGTACGTGTATGTGTACGTGTTTGCACAAAAACGCAGGCTGCAAAATGACCTTCTCTGTCAGTTAAAGTGACACTTACCCAGCATCTGGCAGATGGACTGTGAAGCATTGGCTTCTCCAGCTGGCAGAGGTTTGCAAGCCTCTCTCCTAGCAAAGGGTAGCATGTCAATAAAAAAATGTCACCGTGATGTCATTTGTCCAAATGGTTTTAATTGGGATTGCCTATGAAAAATGCAATATTTACAGCGCCTTGTGACAATTCAAATGTAAAAATGTTAATTTGATTGATTGATTTATTGATTTAAAAAATGTACTGTTTGCTGTCTGCTGTAGAAATTTGCAATGTCTGTTTCGAGCGGTATGATAATTTTAAAGGTCACCCCTCACCTGTCTCTTCCAGGTGATTCCGTTCCCCATGTCCTGTGACATCCGAGAAGACTGTGCCTGCCGAGATCCCAATGCCCAGGAGAACACAAAGGGGGGGCGTCTGCGCTCCCTGGGCTGAGCATGCCCCCTCGCCCAAACACCCCCCCCCCACACCCCCCAAGGTGTCCCCTCTTGTCAGGGGGCGGACTGGGAGAGCCATACATTCCTTGCTACATGCTGCTTTTAGGAGTACCTCTCCGCTCATATCCCACCCCGACACGTCTACCGGCCTGCCTTCTCATCAGGAAAGAACAAGAAGGACTAAAGTGGGTATGAAAACAACTGAAAAGGACTAAAATCAGCAAAAAAAAAATTACAACACACCAACAAGACTTAAACTTAAAACAAGGAAAACAAACAACAGAAGAAAGCTTGGAAAGCATGTTGTCGTCTAGTTCTGTGCCAGCTTTAATTGCCATTTAGCCAGCTGTGCTATAATGTCTTTATTCTTTTTCGAACAGGAGAATCAAAAAGATCACAAGAAAGAGAGAGAGAGGTCAAAATTGTTTTAAAAAGAAAGGCTGTTATTAGTGGATATATACTGATAAAAAAGAAGCATTCAATTATTCAAGTAATGCATCAAAAAAAATTATGAAAATGATAAAACAATGAAAAGATAAATAGCCAGACTGAAAAAAAAATCAACAACAAAATATGTTGGTGTTTGTGACTTTTGACCCCAATCATACAATTTCTGTGCTTACTATGATTCCAGCTTAGCCCAATAGTTACTTATTGAAGATTAAATGGCTTGGGGTTTATGAGTAATGAAGATTGGAATAAAAGATCTGAAGATTGGTGACGGGATACAGAATAGTAGTGGGCACAGTAAATAAGACAAAAGTTGTTTGTGGGGGTCAGACGTCAGAGGTTATCGGGTTTGACTACTGGCTGGTGTGTTCTGGTTTGGTTTAGTTGTGAAAAACAAAAACATCATAGGGCAAAAAAAAAAAAAAAACATCAAAAAAACAACACTTGAAAAATATG
>JAOVYW010067045.1:8317-21353 GCA_025775045.1 Hiodon tergisus
TGTGTGTACTGGTGGCTATTCCTTTAGCTGTTGTGTGTGTGTGTGTGTGTGTACTGGTGGCTATTCCTTTAGCTGTTTTGTGTGTTTGTGTGTACTGGTAGCTATTCCTCTAGCTGTCGTGTGTGTGTGTGTGTATGTGTTCCACTCACCGTCACTACCACCATAGCTGTCCAATGTTATATTTATTTACACTTAGTAAATGAGATTCCTTTTTTCTTTTCTTCATTTGACACATTACACAATTTGGATTGGCAATCAGACCTTGGTCTGCTCTATATGAGAGGTGGATGGACGCAGGGGAAATGTCCTTAGATCGAAGACATTGTTTTCCTGTCCTGCTGATCTTTTTTTAGTCCCAATGAAAATGGATGTGAATGACTTGTGTTGTACAGACACAGGGAAAGCACGATGTTAGCTGCAACTGTTTGTGGAAAGTTTCAGGGTGTGACCTAATACCAGCAGGTTTTCATCAATGCTGCTAATAATATGCTAAGTGTTGTGTGTAACTTTAAGATATGTTTGTGTGTGTAACCAAGATATTTTTTATTAGTAGGTGGATGCATGCTGTTTTATATTTGTTGTGAGATTTGTTGGGGTGCGCCCTAGTCAGTCATTCTTTGGCCAAAAGAACAGGCTGAGCTGGGCGTGTCTCCCTAAAACAACACTAAGATGGAGAAAAGGTGGCAAAACGGACTGTTCAAGCAACAAATGGTGAAAGGTAGGAAGGCCAAAGGTGGTGTCAGAATGGTGGGATGTTTCAAAGAGGAGACATGTGATCAGGCTGGGATGGTTACTGTGGGCTGAATTTGATGCTCATGCTCATGGAGTTGTGTAAGCTGAGACTCTTCATTACATAAATTACATTCTGTTTCTCATAGCAACTTATCTAATGGAGTTAAAACAGTTTATAGGAAATTTGTACTTTTAAATGCAAGGTTTAGTTATTTTTAAAAATGGGCTCTACCAATAAGTCTGCTTGTTTAAAATGCTTGACAAACACTTATGGAGTATATCGGTAATGATTTTTGTTACAGTATATATATTACAATATAATGTTGATTTCTGTTACTTTTAAAATTTCTCTTTTATTTCCATTCCATCCTTCTGTGATAAATGTATTTTGTGAAAGTCTCTGAAGTCAGATGATTTAGTTGACCCATGGCCTTTTTCCCCTCTCCACTACTGAATTAGGATCAGTCGTCAGATGTAGGGCGTCTTGTGTTCTGCTTGAATGTTTTGTGAAGTGCATGCGTACATTCATTCAGCCTGGGTCAATGAGGCAAAGTGCAGTTTTGTCTGAATTGTCGGATTAGATTGCAAAAACACCTGATTAAATGCTTAGCAGACAAGGGGTGTTTCTTCATTAGAAACTGTTGAAAGATTTTCTTGTGAATGTCTGACTGACTGAGACTGAAACTAAGACTTTTATGGCTTTCAAAATGACTGACAGAAGATGGTCCTATGTGTGTGTTGGAAGGGTACATGAGCTATAAATTGGTTGAAAAGTCTTAATTGCAAGACGTCTTAAATTTATCCAAGAACAAAACTAATCTTGAAAGCCGTGGGCCTCAGAGGTCCCACTGATCCGCTGTGTGATGTAAAAGGATTTCTTATCGGTGATATAATCATAATTATATTCGTTGCCGTTTACCCTAACTATGGAATTACAGAACAGTGCAGTAATGACGTTCCACCCCAGAACTCCCTTCTCACTAACTTGGTTTTAGTCTGGTTCACAGAGGTAGTGTGGAACAGCCCAGTCGTTGAGTCTGATGGGAGGGCGGGGCTTAGGGTCATGTGACTGTTGTTTCTATGCTCCAGGCCTCAGAGGGACCAGCATGATACGGCTCAGTTTTAGCTCCTGCTTGGATGTTACAGGCTAGGTCCTGTTCAGGTCATAGTAGGTAAAAGGGCTCGCTTTGCCACCAGAAAGGGGGAAAAGCTGTTATTCTCAACACAAAGGCCACTCTCCGGTGCCAACAAATGGGGATTGTGACAAGGCTTAATAAACAGTGTGGGCTTGCAGTCCGGGGTTCTCTTTCTGCTTTGCTTGTGAGTTTAAGTCCAGCAAAGTGAACTATTGTGTGCAATCGAGTGCTGGATTTTCAATGCCTGTCACCTTCCTGGAAATGCTTTATGTCTGACGTCGACGCTGGATAAGCGTGTTGTCTGTGTCAGCCTTTTTGTTTGCTGCCGTTATCCTTTTGATAGACCAGAGCCAAGCAGGATCTCGGCAAACAGAGCTTAGTTAAATGTGCGTTCTCATACCATTGCGACGTCACAGCAACGTTTTGAGTGTGTTAGCCGGGAAGAGGCAGAGCTGTGAATGGAAGGAAGGTTTGTCTTGAAGTCTGCCCTTGCCAAATCAAACAGAAAACAAAAGGGTGAGGTTTATGGGAGCACAGCGCCTGGGGAGAGGGAGGGGGGCGGGCACTTTGAGAATCCTACTAAGAAGCCTAGTAGACTCAGGCTGACAATAGGCCTAGCGGTCACAGGATCAACCCCTATTGTTCATTCTGGCCTCTGTTTGCCGGACAATGAAGGCTGGAAGTGATTGTTTCAGCTACTGTACACACACACACTGCAACTGTGCATACACTACACAACTCATACAAAGGGGCACAGAAACTTTACCCCATTCTTGTACACTGCCAATTTTTATATACTTGTACACAAGCTAAAGTCTGCTACACGCAGACTCACAAAGGTATAATAATTTACTCTCACGAAAAGGACATTTCCATAACCAAACATTTTGTTGTCATGACTATGGTTTCCTGAAGTAGAAATAGAACATCTAAATAGAAATATTTACTGTCGCTATTAAGTTATATCCTTCAATAACCCAGATATATCTAAGCAGATATGCCAGATCACGTCAGAGTGCCCATGTCATGTGACCACAGTCCTATAAAGCCTGGGGGCCATGACAGTTCTGTCTACTTTTTCTGTTGAGCCACTGCAGCGACTGCAAAGACTGATGGTTAATATCTCTTTCAGGGATCTAGGGTTCAATCAATCAATTAATTTTTATAAAGCGCTTTTCACGTTTCCATGTCACAAAGACGCTTTACATACAGAGAAATACAATATGTCCCAGGCCTGACCACCCAAAAGCATGCCAGTGGCAACAGTGGCAAGGAAAAAAACCCTAGGCTGGCAGAAAGAAACCTTGAGAGGAACCCGGTTATGATGATAACCCAGCGTTCCCTTTCAAATGCGAAGCGTGAACCAACACTAATGGTTGAGTATACCGTGGCTGTGGTGAGGACCGCTCTAGGGCTCCATGCAGGCTGAGCTGTACATGTTACATGCATGTGCAGGTATTGCAGTTAACGGCATTCTTATTCTAAATCCTGGGCAAGTGTGTGACGGACAGCAGCCAGAACTGTGCTGAGGTGCTGTCTGCGGCTGGAGATGCAGCTTAATGTGGCTCAACTGTACTTGCTGAGTGTCAGTTGTTTGGAAGCTTCATAGTTTTGTTTTGTCTGTCTGTTACAATTTTCAAATCATTGATAGTTCAGGTAAGAGTAGTTGGTTATATTGCAGTTCACCAGAATTGACGGTTATGCAAGTGTTGCTACATTAAATTTTGTTAAGGCATTGTTTCTATTGAAATCAATATTGGTTTGTGCTATAATTTTACTTCTGTGGCCTTGATGACTTTTTACCGTATAAATGTTCAACCCTTGCCAAGAAGGGAAAGTTTCAGTTGAATAATTGTATTGTTTCCATGATTATGTGACCTTCCAGAGCTGTAGTCTCCCTCTCTCCCGTTCTCTCCCCCCGTTTTCTTTCACTGCGTCTCTCTCCCTCTTTTTTTTATTTTACTGGGTGTCTCTCCCCCCGTTTCTTTCACTGCGTTCCTCCCCAGTGACTGCGATGCGCACTGTCTACATCAAGCTTCTCTGCCGTTCATTACCCGTTCACAAGGTCACCATGTGTTTATAGAGTGAGGAGTGGAGCTTAATTACAGGGTTGAAAGAGAGCACACTGGGCCTGGTAGGGAACCCCAGCCCATTCATCACGGTCAGGGGAGTGGGCGGATGGGTAGGGTGTGGAAGGGGACTTTAGGAGAAGACAGAAGCCTTCATTAAGGTGGAGAGCTGGAGTTAAATGGGGACAAAGGAGGCTATTTTTGGGGAACCCAGACCATGTGACTCCCGTTTTTTTTGCTCTAAAAAAAAAAAAATTAATTCACTTTAAAAAAACATTTCACTAATTTACTGTATGACTACAGCCTGTAGTCTATGGAATTAATACTTCCAAAATGAATAGGTCATACTGCTTGCCACTTTTGCCGTTTGCCCTGCCCTCATCTTCCGAATCTGCTTCTGTTTTAATCCCCCTGCTTTGACATTGCCAAGGAGGAATGCCGTACCTTTGTACACGGACTGGACTTATTTAACTCAGTATCTCGGTAACATTTTTTTGGATTTTGTTGATATTCAGTACAAAGGCATTGGAGGAATATGCAGACCACAGTTGAATTCTGTAACCTTTGACCTTAATATGCAGTATGATTATATACTACTGATTTCCGTTTTACCAACAGGTGAGGCTGAGCTGAAGCTAAACACTAGAGTTTCAGTTTCTCAGGGACGGCATCATTTGTGTGCTTTTCTCACATTTTATTACTTTTTAAGCAAAGCTACAAACACAAAATGGGTCATATACTACTACTACAAGTAGTATGCTTATAGTGCCTATGTGAGTAATCCTTCTTTAAACCATTGTTTTTTCAATACGTGTGTCTTTTTTTGATATATATATAATATAATATAATACACACATGTATATGTATGTGCTTTAAAAATTAGGTTGAAATACGGGCAGACATGATATGGGCAGAAATTAAATGTGTTGGATAAAGGTTCCTTCTAAAACAAATGAACTCTTAAAGTGTTTTATTTTAAGCTTAGTGAGCAGTATATTGGTAATGTTTCAGATCTGTCGAAGAACCGCCTGTGTGAGCTACCAGAAGAGTTGTGTCAGCTCATCTCTCTGGAGACGCTCAGCCTCTACCACAATTGTGTCCGCACTGTCACACCTGGCCTTAGTCACCTGCAAGCCCTCACCTACCTCAACATCAGGTCTGAACTCGCTCACACCAGTCAACACCATTCATGTCTGTCCTTGTGTAAAATGTGCGTCTGGTTACACTTGTGTAAATTTAGCTTGTTAAGGCGGTATATGTGTTGAGTCTGGTTTAAAGGGAATTTCACCTTTGGAGACTCTGGGTTTGTTGTGTTTATATGAGGGTCAGTAAGTGGGGAAACAGTGGGAGATCACTCTTTTTGCAGTTTGTATTAAGCACACCAACACCACAAAAGCATGATGAAAGGAAATATTGATCTCAGAACTGTAGACAATAACCTGCTGGCTTTTTGGCATTTTTGTAAAGAGTTTTGATAACTAGCCCCAGCAATAAGTTATGGAGCCCTCCTCAACTACCTAGTGGGATATTATCCATGGTCACAGATCTTGGTATTAGCATGAACGCCTAGGAAGTCGACACTTCCGGATCCGAATAGTGAAAAACAAAATGCTGTTATATATATCCTGCCTACAATCTATATTTTTGTATTTGACTCAATGTTGATATTGCTGTTGGTAATAATTAGTTGCGTGGATTGAGCTAGGCTGAAGTTTCCTGTTGTGTAGCGGTCGCTTCTGGTTAAGCTTGTGTAGGTGTGGATCATCATCATCATCATCAGCAGCAGCATGTTTCCTGTTCCTCCAGCCGTAACCAGCTGTCCAGCCTGCCCACATCTGTGTGTCAGCTGCCCCTGCTGCGAGTCCTCATCATCAGCAACAACAAGCTTTCTGCATTACCTGCATCTATACGTTCTCTCACTCACCTCCGCCAGCTGGTACGTCCCCCTCTCCTTCAGGGAGCAGATTACGCCCTCTGTGTGCACTGCATTACCTGCATCTGTACGTTCTCTCACTCACCTCCGCCAGCTGGTACGTCCCCCTCTCCCTCAGGTGGCAGATTACGCCCTCTGTGTCCACTGCATTGCACTATTTCCCCTACTCTCTGTGTCTCTGTTGAGTTCCATAAATCATTCTGTTTCAGTCATCATATGCTATATAAATAAACATTTCTAACCTTTCTTAATTTGCCCTTTGTCTCCATCTTTTCTGTCTCTTCTTCTCACCCTCATCTCCATGGCTTCCCCTTGACCGGTTACTCTCCGTCTGTCAGGATGTGAGCTGTAATGAACTGCAATGTCTACCGATGGCGATGGGGCAGCTGGAGTCTCTCCGCGACCTGAATCTGCGACGGAACCAGCTGACAGTTCTGCCCGATGGTGAGGTTCTGTACTATGACCTGAGTGGGACCTTCCTTACGACACTATATTTTTAACCCGTTGTCATCTCCGTCCTACCCCTCCTAGAGCTGTCGGAGCTTCCCCTGGTTCGTCTGGACGTGTCGTGCAACCGCGTCTCTCGAGTTCCCGTCTGCTACCGCCACCTGCGCCACCTGCAGGCCATCTCCCTGGACAACAACCCCCTGCAGTCCCCCCCGGCACAGGTCAGCGGGTCGGGAGTCGGCTTAGCCAGACTCTCCCTGTCAGGGCTGCGTCTTGTTTACACTGCCTTGGCCAGTGAGCTTCTGTGATCTGGACTGCTTTAGTTTTGTGGGAGATTACTCTCCGAGTTACTGAATCAACAGAGTAACTTTGGGACATTTCCTCAATATATATGTATTTTTTTTTCTCTCACGTACACAGATCTGTTCAAAGGGAAAATTCCACATCTTCAAGTACCTTAACATTGAGGCCTGTAAGACGGCACAAGAGGAACTGGAGAGAGCCCTGAGACCCACAGGCTTTAACAGCTGGTGAGGCAGTGTTAGTAAGAGGCGGGGGAGTTCTGTAGAGCACTGAACCCAAAATGAAACTTCCAGGGTCAGAGGAGAGGACAGAAATACTCCAAATTCCAGCCTCCTCAGTTGGTAAAGGTGCTTACCTGAGCACAGACTGGAGGTTCTGTTTAGTTTTAAGGCTCTTTTTCATTATTATGTTTTATGGTGGTGATAGTGTGGTGTGTGCGTGGATCGGCTGTAACTCTACATGTATCTATTCAGTCTCTCGGACCAGGAGCTGTACTCTGGGCGGCAGTATGGAGGACTGGACTCCGGCTTTAACAGTGTGGACAGCGGCAGTAAGCGGTGGTCAGGAAACGAGGTGAGGGGCTCTGTAGCTCACAGCCCAGAGATGCAGCGACACAGACCCTATTCTCTGTGACCTTCTTTTATAAAGCTGCACCATTTTAATCACAATGTGTGAGTGCCCTTGTCCCTGTTGCTGTCCAGTCAGCAGATGACTTCTCTGAGCTGCCCCTCCGGATGGCGGAAATCTCCCGTGAACAGAGGAACCTGCGGGAGGAGAGAGAGAAGGACTCTGTGCCCGAGGGAGGTAAGTGCCCTTATAGCTAGCAGGACACTTAATAATAAAACCGTTTGGGTCCTTATAGCTAGCAGCACACTTAATACTAAAACCGTTTGGGTCCCTATAGCTAGCAGCACACTTAATAATAAAACCATTTGGGCCCTTATAGTTAGCAGAACACTTAATAATAAAACCGTTTGGGTCCCTATAGCTAGCAGCCATGTGGGCATGGTGTTATGAAATGGTCTGAAAGTTGTGAAGTCTCTCACACTTTCACATACTCCCGTACACCTCATTGACAGTGAATGGAGAAGTGGAACAGATGGATTTAATTGACCGCAGTATTACAGACGAAGAGGGGAAGGATGGCAAAGCAGAGTCTCCTAGCTGCCTCTTAGCAGCTTCTCAACAGGTAAAGAGCACAGTGCCCTATCCATGCAAATGTACACATGCAGACACTCTTACTCCCCTCAGATTCCATGGAGGAATGGGATTTGTTTACCTGACTTGAATTTTTTTATGAATGAGTGTCAGAATGATCGGAAAAGATGGATTTGTATCCTGTTCTTGGTATTCCAGTGATGATCTTTAACTGTTGTTTGGTATTCATTCAGGGGAAGAAAAATGCTGTTAACAACCTAGACTCGGAGCCTAAAAGTCGGTGAGTTTCTCATGCATGCCCACTGAGCTGAGCTGCACACACAGCACATAACATATCCGGGTACATCTTCGCTGTCATTCACGTCACTTGTGAATGACAGGCAGCATTATTTGATCATAAAATACGAGCGCGTTAAGTGTTTGTATGATTGAACTGCTGTGATGTGATGCAGCTATACATATGGCTGGTGGTGGTGTGGTTTAGCTGGCAGGCTTGAAACCGAAAGGTTGCCAGTTCAGGTCTCACCCCAGCTGTTGTACCCTTGAGCAAGGTACTTAACCTGAATTGCTTCAGTAAAATATTCAGTTGTATAAATGCAGAGATGCCAACTTCTGCGGTTTGGCCACAGCTAGGTTTTTCAGGCTATGTTATGGTGATACAGGCCAAGTTAAAAAACAAAAAAATAAATAAAATTAGACTTGCATCAGTGCTCCTGTGTTAATGATGGTGTGAGTTTCCGCGCTCCCATTTTTGTGACCGATTCACGCTTGGCTTGTGGTTCTCACAGTAACTCACGGTACCTAGACCATTTACAATAGGACATGCACGGTAGTCAAGGCTTTGCCGCTATGAAAAAACAAACAAACAAAGACAATCAGTGATTGGACGGCAAAGATATAACAAAAAGCGCCTCGGCAGCAAGCGAATGGTAAATGGCAGCGGTAACTTTACAGGATTACACCAAGAAGTATACATTAATTTTTTTAAAGTAAGATATCATGCTTACTGTGAGTTCTGCAGGTGCGATTTCAGTGTCAAGCATGGGGGAATAAATTATATTGATGAACACGTCAGAACCCACAATAAATTTTTAGGGCGCTCAGGAAAATAGATAACTGGATTGTTTTTTTAAAGTGGAGACTCTTTCCTTTTCGTTTTCGAGCACAGTTTACTAGTTGCTGTTGCAGATCACATAGCTCCACTTGTGAAAGTGGCTCTTCCTGATAGTAAAATTGCCTCCAAGTATGGCTGACTGTGTATTGAAGTCATTTGAAATAGTGTGGACAAATGTAATGGGCACAGTATGACAATGCAAAAAATGTCTGCTGAATCTCGTCTCCTGTTTTTTGAAAAGCTGTAATTTGAGTCACGTCAAGAATGAGGTCTTACAGGGGCACAGACATAAAACTATGATTAATAAAACCTGTATCTTTATGACAGTTAAATAATTAGCTCTGAGTTACATTTCTGTCTAAGCATTATATTGTTGGATATAGATTGATCTTCTCCTTAAGTGCGTGAAGCGGGCGTAGTCAGGGTATGCTAGGGCTCGCTTCACTGACCAGGTGCTGGAATTTCCCTTTTCAAATGTTGGCATCTCTGTAAATGGATGAATGTAGAAATGTAAGCTCTGTAAGTTGCTTTGGTTAAAAGTGTCTGCTAAGCAACAAAAATGTAATGTAAATTGTATACAGAGCAATGTAGCAAAACTGGCTAAAAAAACACTTGCTGACCTTGGACACACACATGAGGGGGGTGGTAATGTGTGACTGAAATGATGGTAAGGAAAAGGAAATGCACTGCTCCTTTCTTCTGCCCGTTATGATCCTTTCACCCAGTCTTCCCCCTTCCTCTACCAGACCCAGTGGGGGGGGTGATGTTGGGGACACAGGCGTCTCCCTCCCCCCAACTGACCCGTCCCCAGAGGAGCGGCGCCGGCCGGGCACGCTGCAGATCTGGCAGGAGAGAGAAAGGGCACAGCAGCAGCAGAGAGAGAGGGGAAGAGATGCTGGAATGTGAGTGACCCAGAGACTGGGAGAGAAGGGGGAAGGGCCACATCCAGGCTTGACGTTAAGCCTTGTTAGGCACTTAAACTTCGGAAAGGTTCAACAGGTTTT
The DNA here is from genome assembly GCA_025775045.1 of Hiodon tergisus. Lineage (NCBI taxonomy): Eukaryota > Metazoa > Chordata > Actinopteri > Hiodontiformes > Hiodontidae > Hiodon > Hiodon tergisus. The sequence continues at coordinate 18,214 of JAOVYW010067045.1, forward strand.
TGACTGAAGTCACTTTTACTCCGAAATGCTGGTCTTTGCCCTCCCAAAGTTGCCGTGGGTGTCGGACTATGGGAAAGAGACCTTTCGAGAAACGGACAATTAGCTAACTATGATTGCTGCTGAGAATAGCATGCTTGATATTCACACACAATACATTTTCTATTGTTTACTTTGGAATATGTTTTTTTTATGTTGCAGATAGCAAGCTAGACACAAAATGCCTCCGTCGAATACACAATTGGATGTCATTACTTTGCAGTTATTATAAGTAGTACATTATAGTTATTTCAAGGACGTTTATACATTACACAAACCTGCAGTGTGCCGAACTTTACTGACTAAGAACAGGTTCCCTAAACCTGGTGTGGTCTCTCTATTATAAACAAACCTGCAGTGTGCTGAATTTTACTAAGAACAGGTTCCCTAAACCTGCTATTGTTGGCTTACTTTGCGAACTTCTCCTGGCAGCATTAATGTTAGCTTAAACTGGACAAAAATGTATTCTGCAGAAATGACTGTTACACGTTTCAGCTATGCTTTGGTTAAATCACAGAATCATACAGAGATAGGCACACTTGCTGCTCCCTAAATTCCATTCAGAGACACTGATCTGTTTATCGGCACTTATTCAGACACTGCGCTTGTAGGCTGCTGGATGGCTGGTAACTTCCACTAAATCTTTTTTTATCTCTCTACTACTACCTCAATAGGAGCAATGATTTGCCTAGGTAGGCAAATGTCAAGGTGTTTGTAACCAAATCCTAGTTTATTCAAAGAGCCATTTCTTCAGTGTGAACATGCACTGATGTCTTCGGTATATTTAAAATTAATTTAGAATTCATTGTATAAAATGTGAATATTCTTGTATGAATATTTTTTGGTCGCTAGTGTACCATTTAATAAAACTTTATAGTTGCATTTACATTTTTGTTGTGTAGCAGACGCTTTTATCCAAAGCGAATTACAGAGCTTACATGTCTACATTCATCCATTTATACAGCTAGATATTTTATGGAAGCAATTCAGGTTAAGTACCTTGCTCAAGGGTACCACCTTAACCACTAACCACTACAGCTGCTTGATGAAATTCCCTAATGTCTACCTAATGACCTTAGAAGTTAACTTGAATAACCGTAATGGAGATCCAGGCCTTTCATGGCTAGATTGGTGCCTGACCTGGATTTTGCTGGCTGTCTTGTTCACCCTACATCCAATCAATATATCAATAAAGGCTGACGGCTATTCGGTGGAGAAAATCTGATTGGTTCCCTTGTGTAATTTGTCTGAATGCCATGATCAACCAAGTAACAGCTTTTCATGTTTCTGTTGTTAAGAGCAGTTGTTAATTGGCAACAGAATGTTCAAGTTTCCATTTTTAGCTGTAATGGTCACTTCCACTGTTGCTGATACCAAAAAAGTGTTCTTGGAAATCACGGGTAGCTTGGCTTTCATGATGATTACACGTCTTTAAATGATTTTTCAGATGCTTAGTATGAATTTTTTCAACATGAAGTCTGAGGTTTTTGTCACAAATTTTGTCTGAATTAAGTGTTATTAATATTATTATTATTTTTTTAAAACAGATTGATATTAACAGCTTGTTTTTTCTGTTTTCTGTGTATGTTTTTCTGTTTTGAATTCTGGCAGTTTACTGAAGCCAGTGGTGAAAACAGGAAGCCTCGCGGCAACTGCTTTGCAGACAGGAAGTACAGGGTAACGGCTTGGGGGTGGGGAATTTGATTGTCTTACAAGGCATTCTGTCGATCCGTGTATGTCGGTTTTCAGACCCCCCTTTGTCTGTTGCTTGCACTGGACTGTGAGAGGGATATACAGTGTTTAGTCTGTTTGTTCCCAATACCGTCTTGAAAGTTTGCTTATGCTCTGTTTGGGCTGCTGGTCATTGCAGTCTTCTCAATGAGTGTTCTGTCTCTCCCCCTAGTGGTGAACCCGCAGACGGCGGCCCCTCGGTCAATGGCCTCAGACAAAGAAGCACAGTAAGTCTTGTCACAGCACTTCCTTTCTGTTGGCCGCTCTTGTATGTATGTATATGATGGCCAGAACTAGTATTTGTGGAATATTCTATAAACCCATTTCAGTGGGTGCATGCTGCCAAACTTCTGTGACCATGAGCCATTACTACTGCATAAAGACTGGACCATGGAGCTTTGCCTTTTTCTGCATTAAAAAATTATCCCTGGTGGACCGCTGGTTCTGGTGTTCTGGTAGCATTATAGGATTATCATTCTCTGTTGCAGAGTGCGGACTTCGCTACACCTTCCCCCTCCCCAGCCGTTCAGCGCTCTGTCAGTCGACCAGGTCCGCGAGCAGTCGTTAAACACCCATGAATGTCCCTCTAGATGTTGGCATCGTTTGTCTTCAGTGACATTTCACACCGCTTCTAATGAACGCATTCCTCTGTCAACCCATTTGTCTTGACTACGGCCCACTCTGCTTACATCTCAGAGGGCAAAACATCCCACACAGGCATAGCGAAAGTGTTTTGCCTTTAGTTCCACCCCGCAATTAAAATTTTTGGGATGTTGACTTTTTATATGATAATTAGCTTAATAATGTATAGTAATAATAGTAGCCTCATAATGTAAGTTTTGACTGAAGTTACAGGTATTGAACAGAGCAGTTACTGTTTTTTGTTTGTTTTTTTTTGTTTTTTTTTTAGAGGCCCCCCTGTCCCCGAAGGCTTCCTCTCCCCCTGGTCTGGCTCAGAAGCCCAGCAGCTTCCTGTTCCGTGCCACATCTCGCTGCAACGTCAAGGGCTCGGGTACCTGCTGAATGTGCTGGGGCTCGGGTGCCTGCTGAATGTGCTGGGGCTCGGGAGCCTGCTGAATGTGCTGGGGCTCGGGTGCCTGCTCTAGGGGTTGGGACTTACAGTGCATCCGTTATGTATTCACACACTTTTTCCACATTTTGTTATGTTACGGCCTTATTCCAAAATGGATTAAATTAATTATTTTCCTCAAAATTCTACAAACAATACCCCACAATGACAACGGGAAAGAAGTTTATTGGAAATCATTGAAAATTTATTTAAAATAAAGTAAAAAAATGTACATAAGTATTCACAGCCTTTGCTCAATACTTTGTTGAAGCACCTTTGGCACCAATTACAGCCTCAAGTCTTT